>JAYMFW010184579.1:0-15459 GCA_036785005.1 Tubulanus punctatus
CCATCAACTGTGGACTAGATTTGATAATGTTTACCACTTGCTGTTGTTGCCTGTACACCTTGTATAAGGCCCTCAGATGCTACTAGTATCTCATCAAACTTCTTTTGTATGATAGGGTCTTGTCCTAACTTATCGGTGCTGTATTCGAATACCTCAGTAAGATTTTTAGCTTTAATGTTCTTTCTAAAGTTTAGGAAACCCTCCATGTCTTTAATCTCATATGTTTCCTTAATTATTTCAATACTAATTTTTTCATCTTCCGTACTAGCTAGTAGACTCTCAAAATGTTCCAACATATTTAAGAACTTATCTTTTATACAGTTTTCTATCTCCTCATTAGTTAATTTAGTTATTTCTTTATTTTTCATAAAATTAACTAGTCTTTTTATCTCAGCTTCCGATTCAATCACCCTCTTTTTTTCTATCCTTATTTTTCTTCCTTGGTCTAGTTTTAAAAGTATTTCCCTTACATGTCTTTTGTTTTTTCCATCTTTATAGTTTAAGAAGTCTAACTCTTTTATTTCCTTTTTATTTAGCCAACTTATAAAGTCCTCATACTCTTCCTCGTAATCATCTTGGTCAATAGCATTATATTTTTTCAATGCTTTTTCTAAATTTTTACTACTCATAATCTACCGCCTATTTTTTAGTAATGTTCTGTAAATCCTCCCATAATCTAGGTGACCTTTCAAAAATGAATACTTGAAATCCGGGTCTATTTAAGTTGGGTCTAACACTTTTAATATCATGTCCTAATCTAACCAATTTCATCATTACATCTAATTTGTAGATAACGGTAATACTTTTATTATAATCTTTTTTTAACACTCTTTTAAACCTCCGATATAATTATTTTTAACCCGGTATAGTTTTTTACAGTTTATTACACTTTATCACTTGTTAAGAATAATACAACATAAAAATATAAAAAGCAAGTGTAAAAAAGTGTAAAAAAGTGTAAACTAAAAATACCATGTACCCGTTTTGATTCTACACCTAGAAAACATTGACTTGATATAGACTTGGTGGGTACTTGTAAACCTATACTTTTTTTATTTTTTTATTAATAAAAAATAAATAATAAAAATCTGAAATGTAACAAAGTGTAAAAAAGTGTAAAATAAATTTGACTCTAATATTTTTATCTGCTAATATCATATTAGATTAAAAGGAGGTAACAAAAACATGAAAACTATTAAATTTATCAAAGGTATTGACCAAAAGTTATATGAAGAACTCTTAGAAAAAAATAAGAATAATGATTTATATCCTAAGTTATATGAGGAGTTAAATGAGTTCATAGAGGCCCATAAGAGATTTAGAAGAGATATGACAGGAGATAACCATGTATCGCTTATAAAGGAGGCGGTTGACGTTTACCTAGTTAGTTGTCAATTAGGTATCACCACTGTTGATTTAGAAGTGTTCATGAGTCCTAAATATTTCAACCACTATGTAGAGTTTATGGGTTCTGAATATTTTCACCATATGGTAAATTATAAAATATCAAGAACATTATTAAAATTATTACATGGTGACTACCCGGAGTTAAAAAAGGAGGTATGAAAAATGATAGATGGTAATAATTGTAAAGATTGTCTATACCGTAAAAAAATAGAAACAAAAGACATTAAAGAGGTTCTATATTGTGCGTACAGTGACCAACTTGTACATTCTTATGATGATATTGGTGACTGCTCGTGTTGGGAAAAAGATGTTAAAACAGAAAAATAAAAAAAGAGGCCCTAGTAATAGGACCTCTTTTTTATTTTTGAGCTATATACCCGTTTTTCTTCTCCAATGACATCTCAGCTATTAAACAAGTTAATGTCTTACTTGCTGTACCGCTATGATTTAAAGTTAAACCAATTGATAAAGGACCATTACCATCAAAGTAAAAACAAGTTGAATTATGGAACTCATCAACCTCGTTTGCTACACCTGTTACCCTTGTCATTATTTCTTTTCTTATATCCGGGATAGTTGTTTCAAATCTTAACCCTACGGTTCTATTGTCTTCATCAACTGACCAACCTGCTGTCATTTTAACCTCATAGTGTCCCTCTACTACATCATTTAAAATTAATTCACAAACCTTTTCTTCTACATTTTCCGGTACTGGAATATCATGGTTTTTACGATATGTAAAAATTTCTTTATTTGTACCTCCTCCCTGTTCCATTATATCAGCGATTGTATTTAGTGCATCCTTTACTGTTCTATTGCTCATTTTAACCTCCTAGTTTGTCAGTTATCCAATTTAATAAAAACTTTTTATTTCTACTATTCCCTACATAACCTAGGGCCTTGGCCCATACTAAAACACTTTGATATTTTTTCCTATTTGCCAACTATATCACCTCACTTGATTAAATCAGCTATTTTTAAATCAAATAAACGATCTATACTAGATTCATTTTTTTCTATTCTATTATTGTTATTATCTACATCCCTTTTTATCCCTGCTATTTCTAATTTATTATTATGAACCTCATTGTTTATTTTCTCTAATGTGATTAATGAATTTCTACTTACTTCTCTATCCAATGCCCTAGAATTAAAATCTTGTACAAGGAAATAAGCAACTATTACCCCTACTAAACCCCACCTTTTACAAATTTCTATGAATAACTTTATCATATCCACTTTACTCGCCCCCTACGAAACTATAAGTTCTTACAGTTCTATAATACAACCTACGTCTTATAAAACTAACCCCCTCATGTTTCATTGCTTTTAAGAACATATCATCACATAGTTTTCTAGGATATCCTTCTTTTAGTAGATGGTCATGTAACATACTAGGATATATCAATTTTAAGTCCGTGTACATTCCTGTCACACCGTTCCAATGAAATTTTGATGGTATAGTATACCCTAGATACTCAAACTCTCTAAGCGTACAATAAACACCATCAAATTTTATTATATCCGGGTTTATCTTTATAATACGATTTATTTTTTCTATTTGATTATTCTTTCCCATTTAATCAGCTCCCTATAAACCAGTTCTTAATTCAAAATGACCACTATCCCATTTAATAAATTGTCCGGGTGTAAATCCTAGATGTCTAGCACAAAATGCTAACTCCTCCCAAACATCCCTAAATTGTTTGATGTTTTTCCAATCACCATCAAACGGATATGGTATTACATCAATTGCCATTCTTGACTGGTGATATGATTTTTCTACTATTCCATCTTTCCGGGTTATTATAATACCGGGTTTAGTTCTTCCGATTGCATACTTTTCCTGTTGTTGTTTAACTGTCCTAAACCCATCTATTACTGTGAAGTCTATACGACCCCTAGCAAGGGCCAAGCCAACGACCAACCCCATACTAACACTAACACCTTTTAAATTTTCCTTTGTCCTCCTACCTGCTTTATTCATGTGGGCCTCCTTTTCATATTCCTACTCTAAAAACGTGAACTCTGCATGGTAAATTATTTATGTTACCACCAACACCGCCTAAATTACCACCTATAACCGGATCAACACTTAAAGAACTTTTAGCAGTCTGAATCACAATACCTTCACCACTAACACTCCCTACTCTAACACCTCTAGCGTATGCGTCGCCCGGTGTACTCCATCCCGGTTCAAACCATTTATTATTATACTTAATCTCTATTTTACATATAACTTGTTTGTCAACTCCAAAAGGGTTAGTTAAAATGTGCCTCTGATTATTAGAAATTGTAATAGGTAATGAATTGTCTACAATCTCATTTTCTGCTCCAGTTCCTTTAGCATTAACAATACAAGCATAACCAATTTTTATATCGGCTTTGTCAACTTTACCATCTAAATCTTCTTTAGTAGCAAATCTATAATATCCTGTATCATATAAATTACTACCCCATCCTGACATCACCCTAACTCCTTTTTCTTTTTTCCTATGTTCAATATATTCAAAATATATTATTTGACCATTATTAGAAGGTCTTGAAATTGTAATTGATTGACCGCTAGATTTTGGAAAAAGTTTTATAAAATTTACATCACTACTCGCACTTATATATCTTTGTATACTTTGTCCAATTTCCAATTTACTAACTATATAAGCACAAGCTTGTTGAATTGTCTTGCCTGCAAAATCTGAGTCTGACATTCCTATGTCTTCCCAAGTTCTAACTTTTCCTAAATCTTCTTTATTAGTAAGTTTAAAATATCCACTGTCTGAAAGTGTAGTTGTCCAATTTTGAAATTGTCTACCACCAGTTTCTTTATTTTTTGAAGACCAACCGTTATACTGAAATCTGATTAAGTTACCTTGTTGCCTAAAAATTGTTAAAACCATAGCCTCAGATTCGGGGAAAATTTTTAAAAACTCAGAACTACTACTAACATAACCTTCTACTGATTGTCCTACTTGTAATTTACTAGCTATATAAACGATAGCTTGTTGAACTGTCTTGCCTGCAAAATCAGAATCTTTCATTCCTATCTGTCCCCAATCTTTAACTTTTCCGATATCCCTAATAGCAACCGCGTCAGTTGTGGTAACAGGAACACCAAGGCCCATAATCCTATTATTACCCATAGATAAAGCACCTTTCATTGGAAAAGTTCCATCTAGTCTTAGATACACCTCATCCTCCGGGTTATAATTACCATTAATTATTATTTTTCTCTCAGTTGCTCCTGTTCCACCGTCTATATCTGCTTCAAGTGCTGTTGCCGATATACCTATACTGTGGTAGGTATTAGTTTTATAATTTAAGTTATGTGTGATTGTCATACTTGCTTTTGGTATCCTTACAAATAAATCCTTATATTGATTTACGAATATCAAATCACCTGTTATAACATCAGCACCCGGAAATTTTTCTAAATTTTCTAAAGTGTATGGTAATGAGAACTCAATATCAACTTTTGTATTTACCTTTAACTCCTCATAAATACCCTCACTGTAATCTGTTTTAATTAATTTTTTTATGACTTCTTCCGATACTGTGACGGGTTCATCTTTTAAAGTTTCCCCTACATATTCACCATCAATTCTTATAAGTGCACTTCCTATATATAACTTATCAGACATATGTTTTAAACCTCCTTTTAGTGTGTTCGTAAAATTTGTCAAATTTTATCATACATTTTTTTGTAAGTCAAAGTGTAATGAAGTGTAAAAAAGTGTAAATGTAATTTCAATTCTAAGGCCTCTAATTTCAATTCTAAGGAGTTTTATGTTTTAGGTATGTATTAGTATGGTTATATGCTCTGCTATGCGAAATTGATTTTATACCAATAAAAATAGGGCCTCAAGACCCTATTGATTTTATCTTATATTTTCATTAGAATTATAAGTATTTTCTATTTTTTAACCATGGAAATGTTGGGTTATTGTTTTCAAAATGTGGTGATACAACTCTTTTCAAGTGAAACCCTCCCGAATTAGGTGCATCCGGGTTACCGAATGAATAAGTGAAATACCCATCATCTTCACTAATTCCACTACCTAAACTATGCCTAGTCAAAGTACAAAAATATTGAATTAATACGCTCCCTCCTCTCATGCCTCTTACTTCCCATCTACTAGATTGACCAACTTTTAACGCTTGTAAGTTACTTGCTGAGGTTTTAGATTTATTATTTTCGAAACCCCCAGCAACTGATACGTGCAATGGACCATAATAATTTTCTATTATCCAACTTGTAACGTCTGTGTCACCTGCCGATAAACCACTTACAAAACTATCACAGTTACTTCCATATAATTTATCTTTTGACCATTCTTTTATAGCGTTTTGGTTTTGTACAAATTTAGAATTTGTTAGTTCTGTTAGTACTTCATATAGTTTTTTTTCTGACCCTGCTATGTCTGTTAAAACTTGTTGATAGCTTGCAGGTGTAACATTAGGTATATATTTCAAGGCCCAATCTGTTATACCCATATTATAATCTATACGCGATAAGTTAGGTATATTCTTAGTGCTTAACCAATCATTAAAAGCTGTTTTAAAAGTATTAAATCTACTTTGTAATGATTTTTGGTCACTGTTTAAAGTCAATAACGCCTGTGTTGATAACTTATTACCTGCACTTAATGTTTTCCAATTTGCACCCGGAACATCACCAAGTGTTTTACCCAATGCCGAAAATTTAGTTTCTAGCATTAAAACACGTGTGGTGTTTTCTAGTAAATCGTCATCTTTTCCAATTACCTCCAAATAAGCCATCTTTTTACCCTCCTTAATATCCTTGTGTTTTTAACCATGCGTCCGCGATTGCTTGATTAGTCTTACATGATAGTGAATTGCCTATAAATAAATCTGTTCTAATTTCTTCTACATGTGTATTTAAAAACCTGTGATTATTAGAAGTATTTCCTAGGTTATTATTATTTACAAACCCGGACCAAACATCACCATTATTTAAATATGCGTTAGGGTCACCCGGGTCAATTGTACCCGATAACCCTCTTTCACCTTCATTTCTACCCGGAACCCAATCAATCAATGTCCTATGTTGCAAACCTATATAATCGCCAACTGTTAAGTTAGGAACCATTGACATAGTTGTTTCTATCTCTATCACTGTTATAGAATCACCATATCTATTAAAGTAACTATCAAATATATTTCTCACTATTATATCTTGGTCCACTGGATTACTACCGCCAAAATTTATACCCTCAAGTTCAAATTTTAGGGCCTCTCCTTTAGGAGATAGAAACCTAGTTTTATTTAATCCGGGTGTATAAATATCATACCTATTATTAGTATAATATTCATCTTTACGGTCCTTATATAAATTATAATCAATTGATATGTGATTTATAAAATCATCCATACTATTTTTTTTCTTACTTATTGACATAATTTTAGTTTCATCTAAAGTATTTACCCCGGATGTTGATAACGGTTGCTGATGGAATTTAATACCTAATTTTCCATCTAAAGTTATGAATGGGAAAATTACACATGGTTTAAATATTTGCTCTTTTATGAACTCGAATGGGTCATCCAATGGTTTATAAAATGTAAATGTAAAATTATTTGAATAAGATGAACTTAACCCGGCACTTACATTTTCAAAAGAATCTATATCTAAAAAGTCTAAATAATCAACACCTAACCAACTGTATCCAATTAAGTTTGTAGGAGTTGAAAAAATAGTTTGAAATATACCAAATATAAAATCTAAAGGATGACCCGAATAAGTTATTTTCTTTAATTGTTTACCATCTACTGTATCAGTTGAACATGTAAAACCACTTGGTAACCTAGTACCATTTATGTTTGCAACACTCTCTATTGTACCACTAGCTTTATATTCCCCTAACTCCCTAGTAAATAATGTAGTTTTTATTATATCGAATATATCAGATGTTTCAATATAATATTCTGTTTCCAGTGGGTCATTATCCACATCTTTTATATTACCCATAAATATACGATCTTTTCTACCTGTTGTGTGTCCCCATATTTCAACCTTTTCATTCCATAACATAGAACCCGGATTATCACCGGTCATTACTACATTTTTCCTTTCATATATCAACTTAGATATTGTTGTACCTTTATTGTATATTGTGAAATCCAATGTTGAAGCTGTCGCGGATGTATCAGCCGGGGATATACCCCGGGTCCTTGTTTCGGGTATCTTTAAATGTGGTAGTGCATTTATACCATCTATTTTTACATTTCTAGCTGTTGATAAATAAATGGGTTTTGCAGGATATGCACCTAACTCCTTTAACATTTCACAGTCCCATATTTTAACTATACCTACCCTTTTACTCCTAAGTAGACCTACACCTATTAACATTCTACCTGTTCCATTAGCTGTACATTTAGCAGTTATATAGCTCTCATAATAAGACCCCATGTTTACGTTTAATGTTTGAGATACAATACTTCTACCTAATGGGTAAAAGTCAGTTTCAAGTAAATCTATCTTTTTATCATGTTTACACCTAACTATCATTAAGTCATTAACCTTATAAGTTGAACCTACGATTTCTTTTCTTACCCTAGAATAATTATAATTAGGGTCACCTGTTGTATTAAATTTTGAACTATCAAGTGTAACCCCTTTTAAATTTGGGTTATTTACAACACCACCACTTGTTATATTAGTTGAACCCCAATTACTACTACGGTTATAATGGTCTACTTGTCTGACACTATCATATATTTTAGCTGTAAAATACTTATACATCTATATCACTAATCCTTTCCTTTAAAGGTATGGTTACACTGTAAAATTTAGTACCTTTCATCATACTAGGTTTTGACAACCTATAATCTGTTGTGAACACCGGGTCAATGTTACCCTTATTCATATCCAACCACCCTGCTGTTTTAACCTTTGTACGATCTAATGTTATGGAACCATCATTTTTCATAGATGACCTCAAATCATTATAAATATCAATTGCTTGGTCCTCAGTTAAGTATTGTAAATTTAGAGTATAAAGGCCCGTTACCCATCTCTCCAATATATCAACGTCACCGCTTTCCATTTCATTATATTTAATACCGTCATCTTTAGCAATTCCACCCGGAGTTACTGACTTAAAGTGTTTCTGTTTTAAATCATTTATACTATGTAAATATCCCACGTTTACCTCCTCTTACCTGTAATAGTAGTATTATACTTATTTCCTAGGAATTTATCAATAAGAGTGGTTATTGCTTCTACTCCTCCAACTCTTATAACCTTTTGAGGTTCCCTATCCTCCTCAGTAGATGATATCACACTGTCTGTTGTATCGGATACAGATGTATTTTGACTTGATGAATTAGAAGAATCATCACTCTCACTTCCTCCGGGTATAGCTGAACTTACTAAACCTGTCACTGCTCCTATTGCCCCAAGTGTCCCTGCTATTCTAAATGATTGAGCTGACTGAGCAAACGCGTTTGGTGCAAGTCCTGCTGTTGCCGGGTTACTTGCTAATACGTGACCAGTTGACATTGCCACCCATCCGTCAATTGTTGCCTGTGTAGCACCCGATATGGCCTGCTGTGACACTTCTGCTGTTAGGGCCTTTCCTAACTCTGCAATGTTTGTAACTCTTCCGGCAATAGCGTCTGATAGAACTTTATCAAGGGCCTGTTTACCACCTGTCATTATTTTATTCTTTACTGCCTCAGTTTGCTTCAATGACACATTTTCTTTATCTGCTAATATTTTACTCTGAGCAATTGCATTTTCTTTTAATGCTAATTGAGTCTGTAATGTTTCGGCTAACATTCCCTCTTGTGACTGATAAAATGCTAATTGTGCTTCAAGTTCTTCTTGCTGATTTACTAACTCTAAGGACTTTACTTCTATATCCTCAGTACCTAATGTTTCCCTTAACTCATTAAGTTTATCAACATTGTCAATTCTAAGGTTTAACATATCTATATTATGCTGTTCCTGTGCTGTTAATTCATCTTGATTTAGGAGGTCATATTGCTCAATTTCATTTTTCTTTAGGTCCATTTTAGTATTTAAAACCTCAGTTTCCATACCTGTTTGTGACTCATAAAATTCTAATTGTTTATTTAAAAGGTCCTCTTTATTTGCAAGGTCCACTTGTTTAAGTTCAACATCACTCAATAAACCTTCCTTTTTTAATTCTGCCATTTTATTTAATTGGGTTAACTCAAGACCTAATAGTGTATTATTGAACTCCTCAGTTGCTATTTTACCCTCATCATTTACTGTATTTCTCTCTGTTAACCCATGTTTTAATAATGCTATTTCTGCCTCTGTTGCTTTTTTCTGCATATCATCACGCTTTGTATAATAATCCAAATCATTTTTTAAAATCTGTTCACGCTGTTTATAATCTAAATCTTTTAATTGCTCCTCAGAACCACCGGAGTTTTTTAAGTCTGACATTTCCTTGGCAAACTTTAACTCTAATGCTAATTTTTCATTGTTAAAATCCTCTATTGATTTTATCTCCGGGCCTTTGTTTATCTCTGCTGTATTAGCTTGTACTAATTTTTGGTTTTCTAAATATAATCTATTAGTTTCTGCTACTGCATCATTGTATAGTTTTATTTGCTCCTGTCTTTTTCTCAATGGAGTTACATAGTCAGTACCATAAACACCGTTTAATAAGTCTTTTTCTATCTGTAATAAATCATTGAACTCTTTTGTATTCTTAACTGTATTTTCCCTATGGTCATTATATTCCTTAAACCACTGAGTTACTTTTGCCATTGTCCCTGCTGTATTCCAAACCTCTTTGTTAAGGTCTTTCCACCTTTGAATCTCTCCGGAAAAAGTTATTTTATTATATTCTGCATCTTTCGCAACTGTTCCCATCTGACTATTATAATTTTCTATGTCTGTTGTTGTGGCCCTTATAGCGTCACCATTACCTTTTATTGCTGACTCTAAGTTTCGCATTGCCCTTCTTGAGTCAACCCCGGCATTTGATTGATTTACTAAGAATATTGACATATCTTCTATTGTCATACCTGCTAATTTTGCCTCATTTCCTAATTTTCTAAATGAGTTTGTAACCTCTCCGGATGACCATGTAGTATTATTTAATACGAATCCTAGTGCATCATTTGCCTTTTTAGCATCATCTGCCTCAATATTAAATGCTTTCATTGTACCTACTAAACCGCTTATAGTACCTTCAAGTGCTTCATTAGTTGCATTAGCTAGTTCTGCTGATGCCTCAGTAACCTTTAAAGAATCATTTAGGTCATAACCTTCTTTTCTAGCGTATTCTTGAGCCAATGCAATGGAATTATAAGACATTGAAGCATCACGGGCTACCTTTGTTACTCTACTCCCATATTCATTAAGAGCCTGTGTATTATTCCTTAACTCTGCGTTACCCCGGGTTAATGTTCTGTTAAACTCATACATTTCTTTAGTATTCTCATATATGTATTTGCCAACTAGTGCAATCGCTCCGGCTACTCCAACCTTAGGCCCTAAAGTTTTTACTAGGTCCATGGCTCCGTTCTTAGCATTACCTAGGGCCTCGTTGTATTGGTCTGTATCTAATGTTAAGACACTTTTTACTATTTCAACCGCTCCACCTGCTAACATTACACCACCAACTCCTCTATGTCATTAATAACCTTTTTAAGAATCTCATCTACTTTATCCATTAGTAATTTACACTCATAACCATTTAAATTTTCTATTTCTTGAATTACATCCGGACTTGATAAAGTAAGTAATAATAATATTGTACCTGCTTTGTCTTCTTCTAAATCCACAGTAGATAATAATTTAATATCGTTACCATGTAAAACTTTAAATGTAAAAATTTTATTATTTAATTTTAAATTTTCCATTATAATACCCCCTGTCCTCTATTCTCTAATATTTTCTTAACACCTTTTGAAAGTTCTCTACTATATTTTTTTCTCATCTCCGGGTTAATTCCTACAAATCTACGGGCCGGGATTTTTCTTTTTCTATCTCCAAAATTTTGTGTAGGTGCATATATTAAATTAGTACCTGCTTGTGTTGTCCTTTCATTTGTTTTAACATTAATTGAGTTATTAAGGTCACCCGAATCCCTTAATATTTTTGGTGTTTTATTCCTTCTTCTTCCTTTTCTCCGGGCGTTAATTGTTGATTGTTTTAATGGTTTCCACTTCTTTCCGTCCGGGTCTTGCTGTTTCCTAAAATTCATATTTATTTTGGTTTTCATATCTTGCCCTACTTTATCCAATAAAGGCTTTATTTCTGCATCTGTTACCTTTTTAAAGAACTTACTATTTATAACAACTGTTGTATTATTCTTTGCCATAAGCTCACCCCTTTTTATTCTTTTTCTTCTCTTTATTCTTATAGACATCCATCCAACCAAAGTCCGGAACTGTTGTAATTATTTTTATACCTAATTCTTTGACTACATTTAAAAATTCTTTTTGCATTGACTTATATCTTTTTGCCCCATCTTTTGATTTTAATAATAACCCGGAGTTTTGAACCTGCATTTTTAATAAGTTGTCCTCTGCTTCTATTGCCTTTACTCCGTGCAATAACTCCTCCATTTTAAAATAAGACATGTTTAGAACTTCATTCGGTGTCATGTTTAGTTTTTTAATTCCCTTAGCTACTACATAAGAGTAATTTAAATACGTCTTAGTTTCCGCTGTTGACCTTCCTTCTGTCAATACGACTTCTTTATCAACCAACGCGTCAAAACCTCCACCCATGACTTTAAGACACTTATCAATTAATATAGATATCTCTTCATTAGTCATTATTGAAAAATATTCCAAAGACTTAGGAGATATTAAACCAACTATATAAACATGTAATCCGAATATATTATTTTTATATTGATTGTCAATATCTAAGTTCCTGTAAGCCCCCCACTGCCTCACAGTAGGCTCATACAATACAACCTCATGTTTACCTATAAGAATTTCATGTTCTTCCTTACACACCTTATCATAACCTATCATTTTTAAAGACATGTTTTACACCTCCATATTTTTTAATAATTATACATTAAAAAACCATGGTTGTAAAACCATGGTTTGATGTATGATTATTATGCTGACTCTGCTACCCATTCACCAATTGTGAATACTTTTTGATACGTTGGGGATGAACTTTCCGGGTCTGCTGAGTAACTAAATACTAAGTCAGTCCTAACTGTATCCTGTGTCTTAAAGTTACCATTGATTTCAGGTGTACACATTACTTTAGGGCCTATGATATCCTTTGAAGTATCATTGTCGGGTAAACTTAAAGGATGTAATGATAATTTACCATACAATACAGGTGCACCTAATAATTGCATACCCACAGAATCACTTGTCTTATGTTTAACAAATGCACTTGAAAGGTTTGGTAAATCTCCTGCTTTTAATAAAGTTGAACATGTGAATGTTGCGGGTTCATCTCCTGCTACGTGCATTGCTATAAACGCACCTGCTAACTGGTCAACCATTACCTTATAAGTTTCTATTGATATTGTAAAATTTGTATCTTGGTCTGCTAATGTTTCCGCTATTGCTACCGGGTTACCTCCACCGGTAGGTGTCCAAAGTATTTTTACTGGTCCTAATGGTTGGTAATCTCCTGTTACTGCCATGAATTACTCACCTCCTACGATTATTTTAACCTCATTCGATATTACACCGTTAAGCTCACACCTAACTTGTAAAGTTCCATTTTTCATGATTGTCATTGTACCATCCTCATTGGCTTCTAACATATCCGGGTTATTTACTATAAGTTCTACTGAGTCATTTACATCAACTTCACCTGCTATGTTATATAAACCTTTTATGTCTAGTTCTAAAAGGTCACCCCTTTGGAACTCTTCACCTTCTAAACCATCTATGATTAACTTTTCCAATAGGTCCACCCTGTTATCAACAAAGTGTTCATCACCTATCTTTAAATATTTAAACTTTTCAAATGATATAGGAATACTGAACTTTCCTAATATCAAAATATCTACACCCGATATTTTTAATTTATTTCTAGGGTTTATTTTTATATATCTTTCAACATCATTGTATGACATTTCAAAATTTATATCTAATAAACCATTGTCTTTTAAAATATCTATACCATCAATCGTGAACTTACTAAACATTACCCACGGTATTGTATTTTTAAATTTACCTTCAATCTTAACTCCATTAGGGCATATAATTAAACCCCTTCTTTTCTTCAAGTCAATTTCTACTGCTTTACTGTCAGCTTTCAATTTGTAATTAACTAACATGTTTTTATGTCCACCTCCTTAGAATATGGTTAACCCTGCTACTCCTGTGCTGTCTTCTTCCGTTCCTATTCCGCTTCTTTTTTGGTTCTCTCTAATTCTTTCTATTAACTTATTGAATTGGTCCATTAGGGCCTCACCGTCTTCCAATAGGTTTAACCCATTAGCATTGATTAGAGGGATTAATAATTGAGCTTGAATAAATAAAGTCAGTAACTCTTTTATAAGGTCTTTGTCTTCTTCAATATGTTTAAAATTTACACTTGCCCTTATTACAGATACACCCTTTTTTTCTAACTTTAATATTAAAGTTTCCCACCCATCACTGTCAACTCCCCAAGCCGTATTTGACTTGAGGAGGTTGATAGTATTCATGGGTAAAAATGTATTAGCTGTGATATAAGGTTCGTATGTTTCACTTACCATGGTTCTCACCGCCTATTAAGAAACTACAAGTTTGTATCTCCAAATTAAGTTATTGTCAATGATAACTGGTAATGGTGCAGACTTAACAAATACAGAATTTCTTGCTGTTTCTCTGTTAATGTCTGTGAAGTCTACTGCAACCTCACCTCTTAATAATGCCGATTGGTCAGCTGAGTCAACAACCTCTAATACACCGTAAGCAATTTGAAGAGTCTTAGGGTGATGTAGTTGGATTACCTTACTAACGTCCACCTTTGTTTCAAGTTCATGTCTTACAGATGGTGCAAATGGTTCCATTGTTATATTCATGAATGAAGTTTTAATGTTAAATCCTTCATCTGATGTCTGAGTCATAACATAATCACCTTTTGTTAACTTACCATCTGATGCTGATATTTCAGAAATTATCTGATTTATTGGTTCTCTACCAAGTGTTAATGTAGGTACTAATCCGTGGGCCTCCCAATACTCTTGCAATTTATCAACAAGTGCTAACGCTAACGTTTCATTGTTGGATGGGTCAATTGTTAAGTTACCTTTTTCTGATATATTGGTAGGGTCAAAATCAACCTCTTCTCCTTTAAGTGATGAAATTTTAGACTCTTTAAAGACCTCGGCACACATATCACCTAATGAGTTAGTAACACCTGTTTTTATTTCTACAATTCTTTGGTTTCTGTCATAGGCTCCATTGTCTACAACTTCACCACCGATAACAGTAATTAACTGTCCCGGTCCTACTGCAATCCCATCTAATGCACCGATACCAAGCTTACCACCTAGTAATTGAGGTTCAAATGTCATCCTTGTATGTGGTTGTCTTTTTAATGTAGGTACTGACGCATCCCTGTCAAAAGACTTGGCTTTGAATAATTTTCTTAACATGTCATCTATTGATATTCTAACAGTAGTAGCGTAGAATATCGGGTTCATTTCCGTAAACTTTTTAGTATACGGATTATATGTCCTTATCTCTGTATTTGCATAATTTGAAATTAATTCCGATTGTATCTGATGTAAAGTTGCCATTAATTATCACTCTCCTTTTTTAATTTATTAAACTAAGTATAACCCGGATTTTGCTAAGTTAAAGTCTAACTTATCAACTTTAGTTATTCCTGTGAATTGAATATACTCTATTGAAGCCTCACCCATTAACATTAGTGGAAACTTTCCTGCTGTCTTTGTTGCATCTAATTTGATAACATCCTTTGATATACCCATTAATAAACTAGCTGATGCCTTTGCAATTGTTTGTAAGTCTGCGTCCAATGCTAATCTAAAACCTGCTGTTGTGTCCATGATAAATATTGAACCCTGTGGTATTTCCTGCCCTGCTGTTCCTTTAATTAAAACTGTCTTAGAG
>JAYMFW010184801.1:0-15456 GCA_036785005.1 Tubulanus punctatus
CCTACAAGGCCATTCATTGTATTTTCTAGGTCGAATTTCTACTTAATTCGTAGACTGTAATATTAAAATGATTTTGGAGTTTTTTCTCTTTCGAATAAAGGGATGGCTCCGATTATATTGATTACAGCCTGTCTGTCGATTGACCCTCGTGTATCAATGATGAATGACGTAAGGTCATGGTATCAAACTTCTTTTTTCCCCGGGGATAATGAAAAAACTACAACAACGACATTTCGACAATAAAGATATTTACTTCAAATTACTATCAGTAAACACAACTTGGATATTTGTTTCATGCAAAAATCCAAGTAGTAGCAAGTCACGTGATCGTGGGAATTTTATCCTGTGGATTTTATTTTCGTGAATTAAACCCGCTATTTTTCCGATAACGAAGTCCTAATTACAAAAATCGAAGACAATAGTTCCGAAGTACATTCTCCGGTCCTTGTATCAGTACATGTGGTTCATCGATTTGTCAAGCAATGGAAAAGCCTTTCCTCTGGAACTCATTTTGCTAATTTCGTGCCGTCTACGATAGCTATAAGGCCAATGGCCTTAAAGATGGACACCCCCTCCTAAAAATCCTGGATCCGCCCCTGTATGTTGTGCCTTCTTCAACTTCAACTTTACAAATAATTGGCAGTCTGGATCTACTTGATCTCCGTTATTTTAGCCGATATTTAACCCTTAACCCACCATGTACGGAAAGCGTGGGTTTCTCCTCATAAATGTGCCATACATCGTTGACGGTCCTCAATAATTCTTTATGTATAATATGTTGTAGAATAGTGGAAGCGTTTGATCGAGTTTTGATAAGAAACCCTACACGGAAGGTGTGTGTTATAATGTTAACGGTGGCTAATAGTTGTGCCTTCTTTAACTTCAACTTAACATTAAGCTTGGCAAATAATTGGCAGTCTGGATCTACTTGATCCCCGTTATTTTCCGTGCTGAGAGTTAACCCTTAACCCACCATGTACGGAAAACGTGGGTTTCTCCTGCTCATGAATTTTGCCATACTATGTTGACGGTGCTCAAATTGAAATATTTTTATCACGAATTCTCCT
The DNA here is from genome assembly GCA_036785005.1 of Tubulanus punctatus. Classification (NCBI taxonomy): domain Eukaryota; kingdom Metazoa; phylum Nemertea; class Palaeonemertea; order Tubulaniformes; family Tubulanidae; genus Tubulanus; species Tubulanus punctatus. The sequence goes on from JAYMFW010184801.1 coordinate 1,068, forward strand.
CTAACGATATCTTCATCGTCAAATCGATCCCGTTGAATGCATCGCTGTGATCCGCGCTGCTGAAACATTCGTCGGATAAACATCGAAAGAAGCAACGATCATCGAATTTCAAAATATCTGATTCTTGAAATCTCGAGGTAATTTGAAACATGTCGTATTCGCACGGTTCGAGAAGTTTTCCCCCATCAGTATCATCGCGAATAGCAGCGATGCGCAGAAGATGATGATACGGATGGCTTATCAAATATCGCGTTCAATCGCCTATTACGGTCGACAATTGGGAAACTGCAAATTCAAGAGCGCTCCAAGGGAACACTTAAAGTTTAAGTAATTGAATAGAATTACCCGCTGTGAATGACGTATTGTCGTCTGAAGACTATAAAAACTGTCGTTAATGACTGTGGAATACTTCGGTAAATGGAAAATGGAGCCTGTAACTAATAGTTGAAAAAACAGTTGCAATAGATTTTGTATTAAAAGAATATCATATAAATATAAGATTGACCACGAGTGGTAGGTGAGAATAAGATTTTCTGTGACGAGTGAGGGTTTAGCCTCGTGAAGGAGAAAACCTGAAACGAGTTACAGAAAATCCTGTTCACACTTACCACGAATGGAAGATTTTATTTCTCCTGCCGTCATAATTTGACAATTTTACTACGATTTTATCGATTTAAAACAGCACAGTGGGTGGACACATATTTCTGCAATAGGTTGCTCCCACTAGAAATGCTGTTTGGGGAGAAAGTACTTTTCTGAATGAATTTGCACCGTTTATCTTTGAGGTTAGGACACTTTACTTCTCTTTAAACATCTTCAAATCATTCTAAATTTTGATGGAGATTCTTAGAGCATCATCATCTCCGTGAAGATTATGTACTATACGCCTACTAGAGGTTAATCAGGCGCAGAGTTTCTAGAGCCGCCTGGGGCATGCGGTGTGTAGTGAAGTGAAGTAAAAGACATTGATCCCGAATTTACTGATCAAGAGGAGAGAGGGGATTCTCGTACCACAGACACCTGGCTTCACTAGTTTTAATGGAAGGTTTGCCGTCCTTGGGCATTTATCAATACTCAAATATAGACCGAATGAGTCCAGTATTGGTGACCAGACTCATGCATATTCACGATCTCATCCCTTTGATCGTTACACATTTACACTTCGCTTACGTTATATTCCTATCGCGAACATTTCTCGTAACACTGTTCCATTTAAGTACAAATTAACACACGGTTTACTCATAAGTTCATTGCAGTTTAGTAGCGTGTCATTGACCGAACTGAACCGAAAGATTTGTATTCGAAACCAAAATGTTCACTTAAAAAAAATAGACACAGCGATGGATCGATAACCATCGCCACCGATACAAAATGGCGGATAGAAACTGGATTGAAAAATAGTATATTGTTCTTTTTAGAAATAGTCAACCCCTGATCGGTATAGATAGTATGGCGGTATATCGAGGGTAATTAACTTATAAATTTGAATAGACATGCTCTGCATAATGCATTAGCGATAAGAGAGGGTGGTGGTTTATCAGGGGTCGACTGTATTTTAAACTTTAGGAAATAAACATTCTCCACCAAGAACGTTTCAACCTAAACCACGATTACAAGTATCCGCGAAATGAGATAGAGTTAACATTTTTTTATGATTTAAGATTAAAAGTGTAGAACTTTTCTTTTTTCAGGAAATCAATTCGACATCATAAATGGAATTCCGAAACACGCACCACGCCTACACGCCAGTAAAATAGATTGAAATTGAATATCAAAGACAGCATATGAACAAATAAATGATACGTATTTGTATTTGTCTTTGTTTTCTCTCTCTATGACATCAACGACACGGTGATAGAAATTATGGGAGGTGAATTTCTTGCAATGAAATCCGTCAGAGAAATATTTATATTTGAACAGGTGCCGGTCAAATATGAGAGGTTCGATGAGAGGGAGATTAACAGAGAAAAGTGCGTCGATATTTTCAATGCTAGCAGTATAGCAGAACCAAACTACTCTAATATACAACATCTGTTTAACTACTTATCCTCAATTTAGAGGCCTAGTGACCATTTCCAGCCATAAATATCGAGTGAAAAATCTATTTATATTCAAACCAATACGATGCTACCCATATATACGACCTAATTGTTGATTTTACTGTTAAAATATATTTTTTTGTATCGTCTAACCCGTTTACCAAGTTTTCCTTTGTTTTTCCAAATTTCGATTCCATTGACTGAATTCCTTTTCTATATCGCTATACATATACACATACATACGACACGCACCAGATAATCCTTCTGATGACATTTTTTATTCTTTCCAAATACCACCACCCTCGCGTTTTAAAGATAAGCTTTTAGCATACAAATAATCTGAGAACCGATACTACCTTTATATAGTCTCGAGATTCGTAAAATATTAATTAGGTAATCCGACACTTCAGGTGGTATAACGATGAAGTATACTGCATGGACGCGAAACTCTATTTTGTTAATGGATGATAATGTACGTCTTGTGACTTCGTACTCTCATAAGTATGGATGTGACGATGTCGATCAATGCGCGGTTTGGTTTTAAAGTATAGAGAATTCCTGCGCCTTTCTTCACGACGAAACCAACTCACATCACAAGAATACGGAGCACTGACGTCACCAAGACGCTGCTCCTTTGAAATGATGATCGTGTAATACCAAATGTTTTTTTCGGGCTTTTACCTTAATATCAAGTTTCGAGAGTTACCGGCGGACAAATTGCGGATAGCATTACATGGGCGTTCTTTTTATTGGTTTTGTTAAGAAAATAGCGCTCGAAATGAATTACAAACAGAAACGGTGATGGATCAGTTTTGTATAGATTGAGACGATGTAACAGGCTGATATTAATATATCATGGCAATATTCATTGACAACGTGATGTTATATCGGATGCTTTAGTGTACTTGAATTCATGCTTCTAAACGCGAGTAGGATAATATTCTGATCGAAAGCCATTTTCTTCTGGCCCTCGACTACAATTTCATTATCTAGTGGTATCGAAATATAATGTCCGGCCTGGCAGATATTAATTAACCAATATTGGTGTTATTTTCATGAATGTTTTAAAACGCTATAGTTGGCGTTAAGTGACGTTACGAAACGGCGGTATATCTTACGTAATATCTAATTCTAATTTGACGTAACGCGGAGAATCTTATGAATTTTCCCGCGTACAATTCGTCCGTTTAAACAATACATTAATCCAAATGTCATCGATTCACACGTGGGAGTTATGAATAAATGATGGTAGCTGAGAGCCGGTGTTGGCATTCCTGTAGATACTCTCATAATAACAAAATAAAGAATCTATTATTATAGAAAGTCACAACCACGTTTCCGCGCGGAGATTTATGAATGCGAAGTCATCGCTCCCCCACTCGAAAAAACTGAATATATTCGAGCAAATAATAATCTGCCTCATGGCACGAGAGTGATAATTCTTCTCTACCCCGGAGTTTATTCCATTTATTCCTGCAGACGATATGGTAAGATACGCACCAGTGCTGCGAGAGAGGTGGCTCCATTTTATTTTTCCAGAGTTACAACACGTCGTAAAGACATGATGCGGTAAGATGACGATAGCGCTAAATCGCAAATTAACAACTTCCCGATGATGACATGATAAAAATCATCGTCTTCATCAGTACCGAACGCATATTCAGAGAGAAAAGTCGCAAGCACTGAGATGGCCCTTCAGATTTTACTCGAACATGTTCGTAGGTTATTGACGCGTGTGGTTGATCATTAAATAGCGTTAAATGTTGAATGAATTATAATCATCAATTTATAATGACGTATGAAGTACGTCACTATAAGATCGAGCGAAGTACGTCGCTTGACTGGGGAATGAGCGACGACATGGAGCAATTAATAAAACTGAAGAATCGTCAAGTATCAACGACAAACGGGTAATTTTATTGACTGAGCACCCATTCGTGCAAAAATAACTGCCGGATATTCGCTCAGATAGTTTCTCCTATTCGCAGACGATTTAATTATTGTTTGAACAACAGCACAATAACGGAAAAAATATAATCGGTTTCTGAAAAAAAACTACGGAAAACGCCGATAGTCATTTTTTACGGATTATGTACATGTTTATTTGATATCTGATATGTTATTCGGATTTTTAATATCGAGTTGATTTTATGCCAGCAGACAAAATGATTTATTTTTACTCGTTGAATTTAAATTTAAAACAAACATTTTTTTTTCAGCGGAAGATAAATGTTTGCAGGCGATCCGACGTCATCGTTTTATATTTACTTCAGTAAACCACGTGATAATGTTGCGCTTACCACCTCCGGTATTTTACAATGTAAATTATCCAATTAAAGATTTCATTATTATCGTCCTGATAAAATCCACAGTCCCACTGGCAAAGCGCAGTGCCGAACAGAATGATAAAGCATTCTTCTATAAGAGAGATGAAATTTCATTCGTTCCACGACAAAAGTGAAAACTCATTTACCCGGGTGTGTAGCAGATATATTTCATTATGAAAAATTATTACAGCGATGTGCTATCCATATATAACATAATATCTCTCCCGGGGTATGAGTCCACGAGTTTGTCACGCAATTTTGTATTTTTTTTACAGCAATCATCAAGATTATTGCACAAAATGAATTGAAATTGTATCGCTCAATATAGTAAATTGATATATTTTACGTGTGCTTTGAACGAGGCAAAGCGATATTGTATCCATACTTCACTTTAACTCTTGTTAAATCGATACAGTAACGGCCCGACAGTAATGGAGGTCTAAACCGGAAAATGAATTTGAAATTAATTAGGTACAGTATATGTACAAATCTAAAATGCTATTACTTAGATTCTGAAAAAAAATGATGGGGCCTGTCCGGGAGTTGAATCCGGGACCTCTCGCACCCAAAGCGAGAATCATACCACTAGACCAACAGGCCAGGTCCGTATGATTCGCGTCACGATACAGCAAATGGTCGTAGATGATTAGAAACGTTAATAGAGATAGATATTCGAAGTCACTTAGAAAATATCAAGCGGGCTGTTTGAAAATTCAAATGCGTCGATTCGCCTTTACTTGGTTTAGCAATGCGGTAAATTCTTAACTTGAAGATGATCGTCATCTAAGCCCGCCGATAATGGATAGGTGATACGCGAGATATGCTTAATCGTTTAACAATTTCATTACCAGTCACTAGGGAGGAATATGACACCATATATCAAAGCTGATCGCAGTATCACTAGGAACTAATTGCTCGGAATTGATGGCTGTTGGAATATGTAGATATCCATTTTCCAATACTACCAACAGTCATTAGGCAAATCATACAAATTGAATCTGAACACGTCGAATTGTTTACTCATGTAGTTAGTTAATAATTTGTTATTGACATACCTTATTAATTCTATTAAATCCGAGTTTTTTTTATCGCCGTTCAGAAGTTATCCATCCTTGTCAGAGAATTCCTTCGTCATGATGACAGGAACTCACCGCAGGCTCAGATGCTGCCGTTTAATATGAATTTTTTTTCTGGTTGGAGAGTTTTTCCTCGAGCGACTAACAGCTCAGATGTGACCAGCTCGAATGATAAGAGGAGCGATGACGCTCGAGACAGCGATTGCCGATAAGATGAGCAACTTTAGCCCCCACTTCAGCAGTTACCGGCGAACCATTGATTTTCAACGGCGCGATGTATCGCTACTTGCAATCGGAATTATGGGTAACCTCTCGGTCTCGAGTCATCGAAAGCGAGAGTCCTTTTATCGAGTCATTAGAACTACAGAACAAGTTTTATCACCGTTGACAGAAGTATCGGTATGCGTAATGGTTGCTGGACTCGAGACGAGCTTAGCAAACTATAGTGCTGCTTATTGCGCGCTCTGAAACTAAAGTCGTGACGTGACGTCGTATGGAAGAAAGACGCGCATTTACAATCGATATCAACAACTTCGACTAAATGGCCCAACACAATATGTACTTATTAAATATTCAGTTATTGTCAAAGTTGCATTAATGGCTGGAGCGCCGAGTAGTTTGCCCAGTTGTGGACTAAGACATCAACGTAGTGTTTACTCCATCACCGAGTGCGACACCAGCTTGCTTCGAGTGTTCTTAATCCCTAGACACGTGGCGCCCAAAATTTCCCTCACCCATATGTTGTAAACTGCAAACAGCTATAGTAAATCCTGTGGGCGGATTACTGACGACACGACTGCTGCAACTTTTATTCTAGCAAATATTCCAATTAATTCTCTACCAGATAAAGTCTTGTCAAACTGAGCACAAAACACTGAAATGAGTGCTACGCACACGCACTTTCACTATGTATATATGTGGGCTAACGGTTACTGATGCAAGTTATTTCGATTCAAGTAGCGAACAAATATAAGTGTGTAGAGTTCGACTGATGCTGCTAAACTTGGTCAACAGTTTTCAGTTATTGGTCGGCGGTGCGTGATGTAAAGAGACAATTTTCGATCTCCGTCGAATGAATACTCAGTGTTTGTTTGTTTTCGGCAGTTTTTCGTGCTTGCCGTCAAGCGCTGCTGTTTGATGAGATCGGGAGATGCTGAGACAATTAACGTTTATACCACCGACACAACAACGTTAACAATTTCCCGGATGTCACCTCCCTACTGAAACGGATAATGATCAATGCCGTCGGCTTTCAATTTTGTCTTACGGGGCGAGCACATTAGGTAAATTGATGGTACCAAGTTGTCTTCGTACATGGCTGAATTGGCAACGCGTCATCTCAGCACGTGCATGCGAGGAGAAAGTCAGAATCACCGGCGGGAAGTCACTAATTGCTGCTGGTAGTCAACTTCCATTCAACAAAATTACTCGCAGCATTACGTGTCTAAATATACTTCAGAAAGTCGACACACTTCATACATGTATACATATATACTTGTCGAGAATAAAAATCGTGTGCGTAAATATCGAATGACAAGGGCTCACATGTAATATGAATTTATATCCGATATTGGAGCAATAAACATCAGAATAAGGTTAATTACCTCAGATCATGATTTTTGCGTATCCAGAATCAATTCGATATCTCATATTTTCAACCAAAACTATATAGCTCTTTGGCAGCCATGTCATTGATGAGCAATTGACAGCTGAATACAGTACGCATTACCAGATGACATCAATTATACTAATAATTAACTATATGGTGTCATGGATAACGGATGCGCTAGTTACGACGTATTGTTTGTAAAGTGAACACACTAAAGTACACGAGTAATAAAACTGAATGGAGATATAATTTCATTGATAGATAATAGAGAGAATGTCTACTCTGTGCATCATCAGAAAGTTTTTGACCACTTCGTCGAGGAACACATATATAAAGATACATACATCATTATGCGGTTTCTCGTAATAATATGTCAATTCGATGCTGAATCCAAGTTGTATTACGTCAGGAATGATATAATATTGTCACCCTAAAATGTGATTTCGCCTATCCGAACAGTAACTTCATTGCAAATCGACCAGTATTTATTGACTTCAGAATTATGTTATGTTGCAATTCGTGTCATTTGATTTAACGGCGGTATATGTGCGTATATACACACATTGCATTCAGTCATAATATACACGACCCTCTCTGACTCTTAAATCTCTTCCTCTCAATTAATGCCACTTCTGGATTCAGAATGACGAAACGACATTAAATATGTATCAACCGAGCACTGAGCGCTCTTTTATTAATACTTTTTATTTATCGAAACAGCATTCAAAAAATCCATAATCATAATGTACATGTTCTTGAGCATCCGCCATGCGTAAAAATGTAAATCATACTAGTTTGGTAAAGTGATGAATCAGATGGCGATTTGATACATAGGAAATCTCTAACTCATAGATAATTGAACAAGACATTTGCAGTTTTTTGCAACGTTTTGTTTCTAAGTGTGTCCTAGTCTTTAATTTTTTATTTAAAATAATATTTTTCTGCGAAACCCACAACTTATTATAATTCCTATTCCCAAAACAAGTCTGGTTTAGAATGCACGTATTAAATTTTCCTTATTCTACTTCACCTTAATTTCAAAATAAGCGCGGCATAAAAATGATTCTGGATGAAATCAGCCAGATCAACAACATTGCGAATATTTGGGGAACGGACCATTTCTGGACCAAATTTGAAAAATTACAGTTGATACGGGATTTTGATCAACACGCTTTTATAAGTAAATAAATTCTACCACGAGTTTGGGGTGAGAACAAGATTTTCTGTAACGAGGGAGGGTTTGCTCATTCATGAGACTTGCTGACTGCTGGAAAAACCTGAAACGAGTCACAGAAAATGTTGTTCTAACCTACCACGAGTGGAAGATTTTATTCCTCCCCGACGTTTTGATTTGACAATTCTACTAAGATTTTATCGATTTAAATCAGTGCAGTGGTCGGACACATATTTTCGTAATGGATTTCTCTCATTAAAAATGCCAAACTTAGGGGAGAATTGTATATCTACAAACGTAGTTAAGGAAAGATGTATATTCGGTCGATTTTGAGAGCGGCTCTCTGACAAAATCGAACGATAGAAAAATTACCAAGAATATATCGTCGCGGAACCAACCGACAACTATCTACAACTGAAGTGTAATTGAACCAGAATTCATCTGAGACTGATGTAATATATTCGATCGGACCCGATACATCTCAATTTTCTATGATATATCAGAACACGACATCTTTGCGCTCAGTATTAATACGAGGACAAGATGAAAGCATTTGAAGTGGATTGCACATATAAGCAGCAGCATACATCAAATACTTTATGATATAAATCTACAACATGTCGAGCATCGATTGTGTCAGAATATGAGAATATTCTAAAATATACGATACTATGAAACGTTAGTCAGATAATTGTACACTTTGTTCGGAACAGTAGAAGCTTTTTTAAACGAAAATTAAGTAACGTTAAAAAAAACCTTTCCAAAGCTACATCAATAATGGACATGTGGCCAACAACAGAACTAGAGTTTATATTTCATTCAAATAAAAATAAAGAACTTGTACTAAATAGAGAAGTATTACGAAAATATGTCATACAGGCCTACACACCTACGACATGAAAAAATAAATAAATATCAGAATACGTACCGGTATGAGGTATACGTGATTAAACCGAGATTTCTCGATGGTTCCATTTCTAGTGGCAGTAAATACAGATGGACTTTAATGTCGAAGAATTGATTTTAAACTTACAGCCAGGCGGCATATGGCGCGCTCTCTCCTGTCGTCTGTCGGTCGATGTATGAAAGTTTACCGTTTCAATACAGATGGCGCGTGATGATCGGCAGACTTTTGTTTTCTGATTCATAGAACGAATATTTGAGCGCCAATGTCCACAGAGGTCAGCGATAGAAAGAATTTAAGGAAAATTATTATGTTAAAAATAAATCTTGAAATTCAGCGAAGCAGTATCTCAAATTTTGAAGACAGAAAACCATTTAGAAAATGATTTTTGGAATTTATACGTATTGTTTTTATTGAAGAAATCATGTTCATTCGTTTTTGATTTTCTTCATTATTTTTGAGTTTATCTTATGTAATTTTTTCCTTTTCTTTTGAATGAATTAAACAAAAGTACTAACAAAAAAGTAACAGCGAATGTGACTTTGTCCCAAAAAATTCTTTATGTATAATATGTCAAAAGAGTATAGAAAATGGGTTGATTTAAAAAGTAGCAAATGATTCCTGATAGCAGGATTACTTGTACCCGTAACACCTACACGCGCAATTTTCGTCGGTTCAGTTGCCCCGCATTACATAGTTTTCTATTTAGACTGCTAACCCGGAAGTGACCTGGCGTAGCGTCGAGAATTTGACAAACATATCAAAATAAATATTCTAGACATTGTTGTAGTAATCGTCATGGCGTCCACGATGAATATGCAAAACAACGAAAAACCATTCGGTAATTTAGAGAAATTAGACTTGTCAGCTGGTGAAATTCAAAAATTAACTGATGCTTTCAAAAATGAAGAGTTCCGTAAGCTTTTTGCGGACTATGCTGAAGAAATATCCAATCCTGAAAACAAAAAAAAGTATGAAGAAGAAATTGCCCAAATGGAAAATGAACGGGGCATGGACGTGAAGTTTATCCACCCCGAACCTTGTTATGTATTGAAATGTAATGACGGAGCTCAGAAGATTTTCATAAATATCTGTAAAAATAAAGAGCTCGACAAACCAAGCGCATCGAAAAAACAAGACCCAAAAGGAAACTTCGGGTTAATGTGGTCTGTCCCTCATTCATTCGCACCACCCCGAGAAGACCTTGATTCATCGAATGTCAAGTGTCAAATCATCGATATAGTGTTTAATCCAGATGTCATTCGTATGGCAGAGTCGAACGCAAGTTTTAAGAAAATGTGCGAAGACATCGCAGTTGAGGGTGTTCAGAAGCAGTTCGGCATTAAACTAGACCCGAAAAATATCAAGAGACCTAAAATGAAGTACAAGGGTACTCCACAGGCAACTGTCATCCGCAGTCGATCCGCTGTTGGTGCAGCTACCACTGATGATACGCCTAAACCTAATGATGATCTCTTTCCATATCCTTATGATGATTTGACAACTGCGGAAAAATCTTCAAAACATGAAAAAGAAATTGATAGTAAAGTAGATGGCAAACCGGAAGATGACATGCCTGCAGCTATGACCCCTAAATATTCTATAGTTCATCGTTCTGGTATTGAAATGCATGAATTTTGTAACGAACCACACAGTAAACGCGACATTCGTCCGAAAGAACTTTTAATCAACATCGAACTTCCACTGTTAAGCTCAGCCGCTGGTGTAGATTTGGATATTTTTGAAAAACAGCTCGTCTTAGAAGTTGAATCGCCGGCTTGGTATAAACTTGATCTCAAACTCCCGTACGCGGTCGATGAAAATAGAGGAACTGCAAAGTTTGACAAGTCAAAGAAGCGTCTAGTGGTCACGCTACCGGTTGTCCTTCTTCCGAATAAATCTCAGCCATTATCTAAGCCCGTTGAAGAAGAGAAACCTGAAACTCCAGCTGCCGGAGATGCTCCAACTCCAGCACCGCTTATTGAAGTCCTCAGCTCAAGGGAAGATGTTTCCTTACCCGCTTCTGAATCCGACAACCAGCTAAAAGGTCTCGTTGCAAATGGAAATGCAGTTGAAGAAAAGATGACAGAATCTCGAGAAGAACCAAACGCATCATCGAGTAAAGATATCTGGGATAGTGCCGATGTATCTACGGAACCAGTGATCCGTTATTCGTTGCCAAATTACGATTGTAATCAAGATTTACAAACTGTCAGTTTTGTGTTACACGTTAACAATGTGAAAAGTGAATCAGTGACAAAAACGTTCGATACCGAACACCGGTCAATAACTATAAAATTTGTTTCTATCGGTTCCGGTTATGTTCCTGTCTACTACAGTTTATGCGCTCGATTCCCGGAAAGTTGTGAGATTGCTCCTGACCAGTGCAGCGTTGATGTATCTGATGAAAATGTAGCCGTGCTGTTGCTGAAGGAGAAAAGTTGTAGGATGGTCTGGAACACTTATGAAATCGGACTGAATCCTGATGAACTTGAGGTAAGTTGTCATGTAGAATGATTTGGGCCTGGCCTCATAGACTGGTTTTAAACTTATTGTGAGCGATAAGTTTTGAAAAATTTACATCACTTTTTGCATAGTAAATTTCTCTCAGAATAAGCACTTATTGCATGCAGTTATTCCATGTCTATGAAACCAAGGCCTGGTACTCAATGTACTCATTTCAGTATTTTGGTAAGTTGCAGGATGCCATAGGCTAAGTGTGTTTGTTAATTGGCTAACTTCAGGGGGACTAACTGTCAATATTCTAGTGTTTGGATCGGCAGGTTTAATAATTGATATTACTACAGCCTATTTTCTGTACAGCATTATCGTAAGTAGGTTTTTATGGCACCAAAATATAAGTTTCGTTTGTGAAAATTTGGAGCCCCTGAACTTTCGCGAGATGAACATTTTTTTACTCGACGTAATCCGTTCTCAACAAGACCTGGTTGATTATCAGATTCTATTTCCCCTAAAATCAAAGTAATCTATTCTTAGTATTCTAATCTTTGTAGGTTTACATGGAAAGTTTTAATTATAATTTCTTTGTAAAACCTTTTTGCTAAGTATTTTGTCACGAAGATTGAAAAAATGCAAATGTAATTTGCGAGGGAACAGTAGATAACTATTTTAATCTGGTATAATTCCATCGCAAATCATGAGAAAGTAATTTCAATGCAGATGTCGACGTGTATCCAGGCACTGAGCTAATTGTATCGATTCAAAACGCTCAATCAGTGTAAACAAGCGATGTCATGTTGTATGATTGAGACTGGAAATCATCAGTTTCATTATCATTTATAAAGATTCGAAATATCAAACAACTAGCATCGTGTATATATATGGTTGTGGTTGATATCCTCGAATGCTGTTGTCAGGAAATATTATGATGTGTGCTCGGCTGATTGGATGATCAATGAGTTAGTTAGAATTCAGTTCTACCTGTGTGTTGTTGTTGTTACCTGCATACGCTGGTGAAATCTAGGATTTCATAGGCGTAGCTGATACATCATCGTCATCATCGCTGTTACAGCGAGAGTTAGATATTACTGCTGCAGTACAATAGATGCGGGCATTAACTATATGTTTTAGTTATTTTATACCCTCGTGAATGGTTAGATGTCACAGTTGGGGTCTCGCTTTATCTTTTTATTATTCCTTAAAAAACGTGTCATGGATTTATGCAAGACATTGTTGACATGATCTATATTATGGAAAGGAGGACAGAATAGATATCATTCATAGTAAAAGTAGTAAACATTCTCAGGTATTAGTCGGGAGTTTTGAACATGACTTTGATATCGAAAAAAGTTTGGTCTATGACACAATATCAGATGAGGTTTATAAGAGCACTTGTCGTCGAAATTGCGGTAATATTTTGGAGAAAGTTGTTCTTTCCGATGTGGGTAAGTCAAATATGATTTCAGTGAGATATTGGGCATGTTTCATAGGTTTGTAAGTTGTGTCTCGCGCTAGAATAGTAAATTGCTTTTGTAAGAGTGAGTAGAGTCAATTGTCAAAATGTGTTATACTTTTATTATTTAAAAAAGAAGATTAACTTCTTGTCATTCTGCGATTCGTGGCGCACAGAAAATTAATAAAACCTGTTGCAAGTTTCTCATACCATGAGCTAGGTCTACAGAAAAATATAGGCTCGTGACTACGTATTGATCATCAGTATTACATCAGGCAAACCTAGAGAATATACCAGAATTAAATTCTACTGTTAGAAAAAATCAATTATGGGGTTGTTAGACAAGGTGAGAGGATAAAAGTTCATCATGTTATTAATCATAATTACACTCTGGTGATTCTGAATATTTCATGAATATATATTGAGTTTTATGTTATGATAGGATTTTAGGTAGAACAGGATTTGAATAGACATGTATTAGTTTTGTTAGGGCAATGATAAAAGTGCATCATTCAAAACAGGTTTCATCTACCACAATAGGTATATGATAGTCGGATTTTCAGACTTCTTCGTTATAGGCTATGCTTAAAAATCAGACTAGGTATAATATAACAGAAAAATTGTAATCATAACAATGATATACTCTAATTGCTGGAAGCATATTTTGTGGAGCATTGCGTCATATAGTTATTAAACTAAAATATATTATATTCCTGGTTTCATATATACAGATGTACATACACAAGAGGCACCTGCATACATGATATATATCAGTTAGAATCAATTTCCTCATACATATCCTGTCACAATGAACAGGAAGACATTATTACAAAGAGCTGATCACTCATTGATTAGTACTTTTATCAATGGAATATTGGGTTTACAGACTCCCATCTTCTCATCAGACCGAATCGATCAATGTATGACGATGTCTTATGATTATTTTTCAGGAGAAACTCTTTCTCACCGATGAAAGTCTCAATAAAAGCCTCGATGAACTGGAAGCAGACGCTAAACAACATTCCGAATCTTCGACGAAAGTCAAATTACCGAATCTTCATGTCACTAAAATGAACGAAAAAAACCTGACGTTCCACGTTGGAGTAAGTATAGTGAACTTTATTCTTTAATTACAGGGGTGGACTGAGGGGCGGATCCAGAAGTGGACTGAGGGGTGGATCCAGGAGTGAACTGAGGGGGCGGATCCAGGAGTGGACTAAGGGGGCAGATCCAGGAGTGGACTGAGGGGGCGGATCCAGGAGTGGACTGAAGGGGCGGATCCAGAAGTGGACTGAGGGTGGAGCACCAATGAAACAGGGTCCTGTATCATTTGAAAAATGAAACCCC
>JAYMFW010184912.1:3459-15444 GCA_036785005.1 Tubulanus punctatus
TTGAGACCCATACAAAATATGAATGTGAATTATGTATGGTGACTTTTACAAATGAGGTTCTACTGAGTCCTAAGATTGAAATGCTTGACAGTTTTTGTGTAGCTCTTGGAGAAATTGTTCAAAGAGAAAATTCTAGCATATTCCATTGATTGTTCATGTTCTCATAACTACCACATGCCTTATAAACAACCACAAGGAAAATGTTAACCAATCATTGCGACAGTCAAGAACGATGATTGTTTGAAGGAACTTGATAGGAACATCAATTGACAAAATTTATACTTCATGGGAACACCAATAAATGATGTATAAATCCAAAATTTTTGACGAAACTAATGGCAACGTCTGCCATTTTTTTAACCACCATCGTGACACTGTGGCGCCACCACTAATGCTAGTAATGAGCACAAAAAACTGATAAAACAGATCACCAAAGCAAGAATTAAAATACGACAAAGAAAAATTATTTCATTATTGAATCCAAATAATTTTGATCATTTCAAATTAAACATGACAGATATGTCACTATATCATACTTATATTATATTGACATCCATAAAACGTTGGTAAACTTCAAAAGCAGGATTGTAATCTTTTACTATTGATCGTAATGCCGTATTTTCAGTTTGTCTTAAACAGTTAGCAGCTCTATCAATACATAGGAAAAAGGTGTTATTCATCCCAGAAAAAGATGACTAACACCGACGATTACTGGAAACATCCAAGATATAATGAAAACGAATGTCGATTGAAGTAGTATATTATGACCTCAAATTTGTTTAAAATGAAATCTAAAAATATTTCTAGATCTAAATGCATTCTGAAATTCTTCTGAATGCTTCTATAATTCCAAAAACACTTATTCCAAAAGCATGGGAAAAACTAGAAACTTCATTTTAAATAGTAGCAGACATTTATGCCCTAGGCGAAAATAATTTTCATATATGATGTTCTAGAAAAAAGGAA
This sequence comes from Tubulanus punctatus, assembly GCA_036785005.1. Lineage (NCBI taxonomy): Eukaryota > Metazoa > Nemertea > Palaeonemertea > Tubulaniformes > Tubulanidae > Tubulanus > Tubulanus punctatus. Next base: position 4,426 of record JAYMFW010184912.1, read on the forward strand.
AAGAATTAACTACAACTTGAAATCACAATTAACAGAAAATAAATTCGGCTCTGGTTTAGTATAGCCCCAAATAGTTTCCTAGTTATAGAACATAGTTAGTCTAATACGCACAAGGATACACAAATGTGATCAAACTTTATAATTCACAATCGGTAAATTTAACCCTTATCAAAGATGTGTTTTACTATATTTTAGATAACAGATCCCACAAATTTCAAAGTATGTAGGACAATTACATTAAACACTATGTGTTTTCAAATAAAAAAATTGTACAGAAAACCTATAAGAAACTGATGAAGGATCTAGATCAGCAATGAAAAACACTGTTATGAGTTTCTGGTGGGGGTTAAACTAGACAGCCTTGTCGAAGATCTGTTTAACGATTACTTCAGTAATATTCTCAGTTTGTTCTTGCAGAGGTATGCAGACCACGTTCGACTCGTGTTGTTGTTCGTTATGCGCTTGTAACTGATCAAGATCCCCGAACCGATCTCCACAAAAATCACACACGAGCTGAAGCGAGTTTTCGTGACACATTGCGAGATGACGACACAATGTTTTGAACGCACTGAATTCCTTCGTGCATATGTAACAGGCTTGTTTGCCTTCTTCGACATCGGAATCGACTTCCATAGTTTCGCCATCTTCTGCACCCGGTTCGAGATGCTCGTTAAGAAAATGCTGATTCAAAGACGTTAGGTTAGTAATTTCCACATCATCGCAAGCCATGCAAAAGTGGCACTCATCATCGACTTTCATATGTTCCAAGTGAAAATGTTTTAGCGCGTCGTCCACCTTAGCGAAAACGTTCGAACAAATTTTACAGATGACCGAACATTCCGGCGTAAAGACGCTTTTCCGATACACAAAATCTTCTCCGAATAGATTTTTCAGATGATCCTCCGAACGGAGATGATTTCTCAAACTCAGACGAGAAACGAAGCCGACCTGACACAGCTTACAGCTGTAAACCCTACGATGATCTAAATTATGCTTCTTAAGAGCGGAAGCCGTTCTAAATCGGTGGTGACAATTTTTGAATTCACAAGCAAACTTGAATTCCTTACTCACATCCTGGTGACGAGTAGCCAGATGATGCAGAAGCTGCGGTTTACGACGGAATGACGTGCCGCATGTGGTACACATGAACGGCCGCTCCTTCTTATGTTTTTCTTTAACGTGACGATCTTTATTCGTCGCATTCGGGTAAATCTTTCCGCAGAATTCACACGTGCACCGTAACGGTGACCTGTAATCGGGGACACGTTTTCGACGAACAAACCTCTCTCCGGCGAGTGTGTCTTCTTCGTGTGCGGCTAACAGATGTTCCATGAGGTACTCTTTACGTTTGAACACCATCGAACAATACTCGCATTGCTGGCTTGCTGTCGGTGCAAGGTGAACTTCCTGTATGTGGCGCTTACAATTGAAGGGTGTGGTGAAGGCTTTGTCACAATGGCTGCATTTCGTGGTGCGGCGGCGTTGCTGTTGTTGGGACGAACGCAGTTTCGAAAGTATTTTTTGCGTAATACCTGGAAAGACAGGGAAGAGTTTGGAATTTAGTCTTCGTTTTTTGACAGTTTTATAATACTTTTTTAATACAAAATATGAGAAATCATTTACTTCAACAGTTAAACACTCTTCACCTGTCATTTCCAAACAAAAATTACTTTCTTGATTTCTTTAGGATGACTAAAGATACATCAAGGGGTATCAGTTTTATCAATACTAATACTTGGAATTTAAATGCATGAGCTAAAATTTTAGTTTGGAAAAATGCTAATGATAATCAAAGGAATAACGATGTACCAATGTACGTATTACAGATACTCGTGAAATTGGTGGCTAGAGAAACCGAAATTGAGGGTCATTTTTTAAGGTAGAGCTAGCTTTATTACTCCCCCAAGAATCCACAGTGGCTGATGGTAACTTGCTTAAAGCTTCTATTACTGCATTAGAATTGCACCGGACTAGCAAACACAAATCGGGAGTGTTCAGAACCAAATGTCAACTATTTCCATTAATCAGATGTTGCAGATCAGTGAATTTTATTCATTCTGAATCTAAGTTATCATCCAAGCCTACAGTTGCATGTATCATGTTATTTCCTGACATACGTAAGTGAAGAGAAACATCCGCTCATTTCAGGTGTTAATTTTTTATTGATACAACCTTAGATGGTCAAAAACGCCCGATGAAAAAATTCTCAATACTACTATCGACTGAACCAAGGAGAGAGTTCATTGAATATGCAGACCTGAAAAGGGAATTGTTAGAGAAACAAGCAAACGGTGAAAATAATCTTAACTCTTTGTCTGTTAGCACCGCACTTAAGCGCGGTTAATACTTTTCTGGCATGCACGGACACGACCGCGTGCAGAAGCAGTCGTGCCTGTTAGCGCTAACCGAACCCCCCAAATTTGCATATGATCGCTGATTGCTTGTTTGACACTCATAGTAGGTTCATCATTATGTATTCAGCCAGTAATAGCCGTCCGGCACAGTCTAATATTTACACAGGGGTTCCAGGAAGTCAGGCGATCGAGTGACCTTGAGCGTGACCTTCGTAAGCACACCAGACGCTCTACCATAAACGCTCGATAAAGCTATCTACCCGAGCGATAACAATGAACCGGCTATTTTTATACATTAGTTGAGAGTATACACAGAGCGTATGCAGTGGATTCTATTCAGAAAAATTTATGTAGCCGACGTCAGACGCGACAAATTTTCATCGAGATTTTTTCAGGGGGCCTAATTTCGGGCCCTGGGGCTACCCTCCCATTGTAATTAAGTCACCCAAACTTATTATTTTCTGGTTTTTTATACTTTAAGGAATAAATAACTAATAGGTTTTTATTATAAAATATGTCTATAAATACAAGAAATTACGGGGCCGAAATTAATTAAATTAGTTTTTACGATTTTAATTCAAGAAAGTATACCTAAAGAGTTAAGATAGTCAAACAATAGTAAAACAGCCCTTTCGAAATGTAGGTGGCTCAGCATGCCGAGCTGAATCCACTGCTGTGCGAAACAACAGAAACCAGACATAGTGGTACGTCCTTACAGAAAGTGAACAGCAAAACCTCATGCTCATTTGGAAAATTTTTCTAGGAATGCAGTAGGAATAGGAAAGTAGTAAGATCAGATAGATAGCAATACTAACACAATCCTGTAAAAGGTGAAAATCATAAGTTTTTTAGAACTATAGGTGGCGCTGTGTGGTGATCTTGACCTTGGCTGACCTAATATTTTGTAGGCTTATGTCCCCTAGTATAGTACACATCTAGGCAGTGGCGTCGATTTTTTGTAATGGAACTCTTCTGTGGTCAATCAGTGTTGGAGAAATTTAACAAAGGCAGCGATGCCACCTATGAAAACATGTCTGATGATTCCAGGTTATGCCGATACAAGTGAATATAGACCTACATACCAAATATCAAGACAAAAGCTCAATGACTAACGAAAACTTTCTTAACTCATTCACTCCAGAATTTCCTAATTCCAAATGCCGAATTTTGGACGGAATTTCCCCGCAAATTTCCCTAAAAACGGAATATTTGTGTAGTAAAAACCCTAACTCAAATACTCCATTAAGCCGCTGTCAGCGGCTCAGCAGAATTTACTGTTGTATAAGGCAAGCCATTGTCAGCGGCTTTAGTGACGTCATACACGGAAACAGCTCTCATAGTATGAATAACTAACATGTGTATGACGTCACTAAAGCCGCTGACAACGGCTTGCCGTATTCAACAGTAAATTCTGCTAAGCCGCTGACAGCGCCATAATGGAGTGAAAGAGTTAAAACACATGAAAACCTGAAAAAAAACCTTAAATAAGTGAAAGCAAGGGTTAATTTAAATGACTGCTGTGTACTCGGGAAAGGAGGCCATAGTGGTTCCCATCCATAAAAAGGGAAGAAAAGATGTAATGAAAATTATCAGCAGTTTGATGCCAAGTGTCGGAAAGGTTCTGGAAACACTATCAGCGATGCTAACGGTACATGGATACTAATGGGCTGCTTAACAATCATCAGCATGATTTTTGTCTGGTCGGAGTTGTGACATAAAACTCTTCATCATCAGTTCCGAAGATTAGATTTAATGAAAATATCCAATGGTCAAGGTGACTAAAAATTTCAGAATAGGTCCCCATAAAACTACTGGCCTTAAAATTATTCTAAAAATCAAAACTGGAAGTACCATAGCTGAAATATCTACTGGTCTGGTAGGCATGTAGGAGTCCCATATACATATACCTCAACAATTCAAATAAACTGCCTCAAGCGTAAGTTGAGGTCTGTTTCACAACATCGAAATTAGAGATGATCACATATTCCCATATACCATAAAATGAATGAGAACTATCAATTGTGTCTCAAGAGCAGACTTTGTACATCGTTTTATTGAAGTTTCGAAATTTAACAACATACAACTACCTAAAAACAATGAAAGTTTATATTGAGACAATACGAGATCATTCGGAATGTGGTAAATGGTTAGCTAGTTTTGAAGGAAAGCTTCGGAGATAACATACTATTTACCCCAAGCACAGACACCACACGATGGTTTACAAACATTATATACTGCCAGTTGATCATTTGCTGTTTAAGGGGCCGAGTAAATTTTTTCCTATTGTATTCACGATAGATGGTGCCCGTTAAATTTTTGACTCAAGATCATTATCTCTTAGTTTATCGCCGTGTCCTGGACATCGTGGCTCGCCTGCTACGGCAAGAGGGAGTTGGAAATTGAGGTGGCAACCTTCAAATACAGTCTGGATCCTGCTGGCTATATCATCCCCGGGAGAGTAGCAACAGCAGATATACTAGGTTTGAGATCATCATGGGCTGTCTGCTATACAGTTTTACTTCTTCTCTTACACCTAATCATGTTCAATGTCACATATCCCTATTGTTCAATCACTGACCCCCATAATACCCACTGCAATAAACAATCTGTGCGCAGCAGTTTTCAGAGAATAGTGTTCAGCATTAATAGGTTTTTCGACTAGAACGACACCAAAAATCCGTTGTATAGGTTATTCACAGTAAACGCACATATTGGACAAAAAACCTGTCCTGTCATAACTATGTCTGTACTAACATCAAATCTAGATGTGGATCAAATTCAGTAGGAGGATGAAGATTATTTTGTTTATATACCGAGTCTATATCAGTCGACAAGGTATGTGATGAGTCCGACGTCGACAGCCTGATCGAGGCGGGAGCCGAACCTGAGATACCACAACAATGTCGTGTCTGATGTCGCTTTAAATTGAACGACTGCCCGAAACTTTTTCCACATCCGTTACAATGAAATTCGCGAACTCCGATATGTACAGTTCGGTGGTGGCGACGTAAAGTATGCGAATGCATGAAAGAGAGGCCGCATTGATTACAATAATACAACTTTGATGGATCTATGCAGCGTTTAGCTGCTACACCGGACACCCGTTTTGATTTCGATTTCGGCTGCACCCGTCCACCTGGTATCTGATCTTCATAGTAGAACTGATCGTGGACGTCAACGAATTCTGTCATTTCTGCCGCTGCAAGTAGAGGCAAAGACGTACGATCAGGTTTTGGTATTTTGATACATACACAGGCGGACGGGTTGCAGAAGCAGACGGATTTGTCTCGACAAACAATAGAAACTAAAAAATCGTGAAAATCTGAAAAACCATTGCGTAAAAGGAAGAAAAATATTCCAATAAAACTTTGATGTAAACAAAATGAATTTGACACTGAAAAAAATCCTGAGGGCCGAATAGAAAAAACATATAAATGGCTGACAGATGAACTTTTGAAAATATGCCTATAGGCCTATACCAATACTGAGCAATGGATTAAGATAAGTTCATACTATGTCTTTCATATAGTTTAAGGTGTCAAATGAAAACATTTGAAAAGTCTTATGAATATGTAAACATCATGTACAATGTCAAATGGCATCTGAGAAGTATGAATCTCATGTACAATGTCAAATGGCATCTGAGAAGTATGAATCTGGGGACAACACGAAGAAAATCATTGTCAACAGTCAATGAATATACATAATTCACAAAAAGCCAATGGAATAACTATCGACATACTACCGTTGCCAGCTAAACAGATTTGGGAAAATATAGGCCTATAGTAATTAAAGCGAATTTAGAGCTATTGATGCCTTTCCAAAATCAGTATAGTTCCATGAAAAGTGCAAATAAACAAAATGAAACAACCAGCATACTGGAACTTTAAACCAACTCAAAACCTTTTTTCAAACTTGAACATGTGGTTAAGGATGTTATGTGCCAGTTACGGTGAAATTATGCTCAAAGATTTGAAAAACGAAAATATAGGCTACGTTGAAATAAGAATTGACTTATTCTTACCATTTCTGCATTTAATCTGCTGGGGAAGAAACTAAGGTACACCCAACAAGAGTTAAAAACTGAAATAAGGGTCGTCCAAAACCGACAATTATCATTGAATAAAAGAACTTTTTCTGACCGACTGATAGGCCAAGTAAAAAGAGCAGTAAATATGCCAGCGGTAGTCTCCAACACAATAATTCACTGGCATAGTGCATGCCAATACTGTGCAAAAAGCACTTTAAGGGTTAATGATATACTGCTGTCCATTAACAAGGTAAATATTGCCTGCTCAGAAAAACCTACTTAGCACATATTATATAACATATGGACCAATAGGCCTATATCTTAAAAGAAGCACCTCCATAATGGTCCACCGAAATCCCCCAAAATTCTTATGGACAACACTGAGTATGAAAGGGATCATTCATCTATTACAAATACATACAGGGTGGGAGGGGATCTGGAAATTTTGTCATCTTCCTCGGATGCTTATCGCTCAACTATGCATAGGCCCTATATGGCAGGCCTCGGCAATGGCTTTCTATAATTACATGTATTGAATGATCCCTAACAGTATAGAAAGAATATATCGAGGAAAACTTAACCAAAAATATGTTTTTAAAGCAAAGACTTTCACTGCTGCTCGAAATAAATCTATGATAGTAAAAAGAAGTATTGAATAAATTGTCAGAAACATCTTTAGTACAGTACAGAGCATAGAATTATCCGAACAAGACTCGAAATATGATTCTAGATTTTGCCATGTTGGAGATACAGTCCCAGTTAATTCAGATTTGTTCTATTTGAATTTTTATCTAATTTGGACCAAAATGCTATTCCCTTTTTGAAAATTTGCTTACTGAATAAATTAGTTTTACTATTTCTTAGTAACTTATTTTATGAGCAACAGTGAGACTTCAAAAACCATGGTTCCATTGACCAATTCAACGCATTCAGTCAAACCACATTTCTACTAACAACTTTTCTAAAATTGAAGAGTACAAGAACCTACCGTCAGAATACAATCAAAGCTCAATATAGCACTTCAAAAAATGTGTAGAAAATTAGTTTAAGAAAATTTAACTGAAATGTTGAACCAAATTTGGTAGATTAGTTCCTCAGAAAAAGCTGGGGTTAACTCAGCTACATGTGGCATTACTATTAAGGACGTTGTTATTAAGCTTTGACTACAGATATAGATTGTCCATTAAGAAATTTTGTTAGCGAAATTCAGTTTTCAATTTTTATATAACTTTAATTTTCAAATAAAAATAAGTTAGGCTATGTAGTCATGAGGGATTCATCCTGTTCAGGGTCACTATAGCTGGATATTGTTCCAATATTTTGAAGTTAAATGGGGCAGGGTGTGTCCCAATTTCAACACTTAGCCAACACAGAGCTGCCAACCTTGGAAAATGACCAGGAGGGACAAAATACATATCATAGTGGGACACTTATTGGAAATATGAAGAATTCAGCTAAACTTTAGAGGGACATATCACTTTTCTAAGAGGGACAGTCTTAAAAAACATTTCTAAAGAAATATCTTTGTGACAAAGAGGGAAAATCGATGCGGAAAAGGGATTGTCCCTCCAAAATAGGGACAGTTGGCAGATATACCATCATTGCACAAAGGCAGGTATGGATCATAGAAACATTAGTTCAGGCTTGAAGTAATCATTGACTGGAGAAAGGTCGCCAAATTTAGCCAGCAATCAAAAGCTACGCTGATGATAATGTTAGTTTATCTTATTTTCAACTACAGCTTTTATCGTGATTGCTGTGACTAGATTCAAAGCTTGCAGCAAATATGAGAACCCTAGGGCAAATAGTTAAAAAATTTCGAAAAAATTGTACTCAGTGGGCTAATTATCAATTTTCACATTTCTCCGGTCTTGTTCATGAAGAGGTTTGACTGAAATTCCAATAATGGCTTTTACGTGAATTGGTCAAGTTAACTGGCCAAGTTTCTAAATGGGTACAACTAAATGCCTAGTATAGTGATAGTTTTCAGTTGAGAATCGAATGAAGGACATGATTTCTCTTCAAAATATAAATGATTTAACTTTCTTTTTTTAAATTTTGGTAGTCTATAGGCCTGAATCGTAATGTTTGGACTAAATAGGCCTACGACTGCTTATAAAAGGAAAGGTTCATCCTCAATTCTGACGATCCAAGGACCATATTTCTTTCAAAGCTTTTCATTTAACATGTGCAACATGATTCCTCCATCAAAACCAACTTTTTGCTGTTCTCAGATCAATGAAATAATATCCCAAGATCTGAGTGGACCAGTCCAAAAGCACAACTGGCTGGTTCAGATGTGTCGAGGAAAGTATTGTTCCCATTTTACCCTGATCAGTTCTAGGTGTAACCCGAGGTGAGATTTAAAATTAACAATTGCCTTAACGCCTCTCAGTAATTGCTAATTATTTTGTACCACAACTTAGAGACTTGGTCCAGTTTTCGCAAATTCAAAAACTATCTACTATAAGGAAATGGAGACCCACCTGCTATATTTTGACTGGTTCCTGGCTGCGGATCTTGACTATCACTCCACGAAGACTGTGTATCTATAGCCTGCTCGCCGGTGTAACTCGTATCCTGAGAGTACGACCCCTCAGCCACTGACGTCGATGCCATCTTTCGGCGCTGCGGTGACTGCTGAACTGCCGGCGTCATCGCGCTGCCCGACGACTTACGTTTGCGTCCGCCGCAAGTCGCCGATTTCTGACTGCGCGTCATAAGTCTTTGAGGAATGTTAGCCCGCGGACTGGATTCAAACGAAAGTCCTGTATGATCCGGTTCATTTTTTATGTTTTGAACTATTCGGTGAACTATACTGTCTTTTTTAATCGACTGCTCGCCGAAGTCTTCGTTTCCTTCCGTCCACTCAATATCACCTTCGTGATAGTCTGATTTCGAAGTATACTCATGATCCTGACTCTGACCTTCGAGGTCCATCACTTCGCTCATAGCAGTCCGTGCCGACGATTGAAATTCCTCTTCTTCGTATTCGCCTACAATTGAAGACAGAAATATACATCATCAAAACTATCTAGGATGTCTGACCCACCCAGATCTGTCATTTAAACAAAACCTGGGGCTGACTCAGACAGCTCTTGATATGTTCAAACAGGAAAGCCTTAGATTAGGCAGGGTAATCCGTTTTATTTGATTTGCTTTAGTTGACTATTCCCTGGTTATAGGATGTTTCTCTTACTTTTATATAAGCAAAAAAGATGAAAACTGTTTGCTTATAGGCGCAATTTTATCATCACAAAAAAATGTATTTGTTTTTTTTACATAATGTCCTGAATTTACCCGATGTCAGACGCCACCCAATAAGACCCTGGATAGGAAACCTGTGTTACTTATACCAACAACTCCCAGGTACAGGCATCACAGCAACTTAAGTGTCACCATGCCCAGACCTCTAAGCCATTTTTTTTTTCAAAATATAGGAAATAAGATATTTTCAATCATTATAAAGGAGAAAAATAGGAAATTTCATGCCAAAGGAAATATAGGAGGAAAATTGTAGAAATCATCATAGATCCAATACTGATGTGGTGAAACCTATAACCTGATCTTGAATATCAAATTTAATGATTGAATAAAAAAAATATCAGCATAAACAGCAAGTTGACACTCATCAAATACAGTAAAAACCACCCATCCCAGTACCGGTATATTTAGTAAGCCTCTCATCCTGGTGAATTTTCTGAAAACTTTCAAATCTCTATGTTTTATAATGTTTTTTCAATTTTTTTGTGGAAAATATAGGAAAAATAGGAGGTCAATGTGGTATATAGGAGATCTATAGGATCCCTATACATGTACATATAAAACAATAGGAAATATAGGAATGGCTAAGAGGTCTGCACGCCTTAGGCCACTATGCCACCAAGTTAACATACCATCGCTGCCTCCACCAGCACGCCGTGATTTCTGGCGTTCTTCCTGCCACTCGTGCCAAGTTTCATCGTCCGCAGATAACACTATACTGTCTAATAAACCTTTGTGATTCCAAATACATTCAATCAGCGCTCCCTCAGGGATATCTGAAACAAATGAATAACATCATACAGATTCATAAATTCAAATTCATTTTCAATGTATTCTACTTTTCCTGCCAATAATCAATACAGGTAGTAGGTCCAGTAATGAGGAATAAGTGAAATTCCATAATTCCAGAGAGATGAGAAGGCTCAAGCCAGAATACACAGGATTTTACACAGAATACAGAATAACCAGGTAATGGTTTTTTCGTTTACATAGTAGATTGAATTGCTATCAATGGGTTCGACTCCGGTTGTGATGATCGATCGTATTCGTATCGATGAAGTTGGACTGACCAAGAAAATCCATAATCAGCGTTCTAAATCCAACATCATCAGAGGCAAAAGCACAGGAAACAGCAGAAACACGGGAAATTTCTATTCGTGATAAATTCTCGAATGGAAAATTAACCAGTCATTCGCATCCTTGGATAAGGGGACATCCATAAATCTGGTGGCCTTATAGGATTAATCAATTTAATTTTGTTATGAAACTACATATTCAAAATCATTATTTAATCAACTAGATGAGGTGGAACACCTCGTATGCCCCCGCTCTGACGCATATTGGAACATATTGGTTATAGATGCTGCGTTC
>JAYMFW010185023.1:5689-15712 GCA_036785005.1 Tubulanus punctatus
GTTGTTTTAAAATAGTTTACTTTGATGATTTTAGGGAGACATCTTCATCATCAGATTCATGCGGTTCAGCCGTTGTCTTAGATACACCGAAACCATCGGCACAACAGAGTCGTGATGCCTTAGATATAGATATTACACTACCCGGTGCAGTTGTATCGAGGACTCATCGTAGTATCGTTGAAGCGTTATTAGAAAGTGGACTCAGTCGACATATAGTGACAGATTCATCACCATCTGATACCGATACCAATGATACTAGAGCTGTAGAGAAAAAACCTAAACATTATTACAACTTCAATCTTGTTCCATTTCACTCGATTAAAATTCACTTCGATCGTCTCGCTCTCCTTGCACTTCTCGACAGGTATATATCAGATTTGATACATTTCTTAGATTACTGCTATATTCCATTTTACCTTGTATGTTAATCGGTATTTTCAGGCATCCGACCATTTTTGCTAATGTCGTTGCTATATTGTTAGCTGTTGGTGTCGGTATATTGGGAATTCTTCTGCTGTGGGGAGGATTCTTTAAAGATTTCTGGATCTTCATATTCTGCTTCATCATGGCAGGCTGTCAGTATTCATTGATAAAGGTGATTAGCTAGTTTGATATATTCACTGATGTCAGCGCTCATTCTTAGCACAGTTATGATGAAGTTTCTGTTTTTTTCTTCAGAGTGTGCAACCAGATGCAGCTTCACCAATGCATGTAAGTTTTGAGATCACTAGCTTTCTACAATTACATATGTACATAAAATTCAATACATTTAGATTGACCTGATGATCTGAAAATGTTCTCTGTTCTACTTGCAGGGATACAATCACATTATAGCATTTAGCCGTCCATTTTATTTTTGCACATGCGGTGGATTAATCTTGTTGCTTGATTTCTGGTCCAAGAGAATAACCCATACAGATTTCACATTGTACAGTATGGCATTTTCTAGTAACGGTATTATAATTCATGCAAGAGACACTATGATAGGTATGTTGCGATTGTCAGGATTAATACAACATTTCCATTTTCATCGCTATTCTTAGCTTATAATATTTTTCTATTATTTTCAGTATTGCTGCTGTGTTTTCCAATACTTTTCACTGTAGGTTTGTTACCTCAGATCAACACATTCTTGATGTATCTTCTAGAACAGATCGATATACACATTTTTGGAGGAAATGGTAAGTCTCAAATGTATGGATCGATTGAAGTACCAATAAATGATTGATTCAGTATATGAACTAAGTTATGTATGTGTATAATTTCAGCTACTACATCTCTCCTGGCAGCTCTATATAGCGTTGTACGTAGTGTTTTAGGTGTAGTCCTATTGTATGGATTTTGTTTTGCTGGGCTCAGGGTAAGTTTCATCTGTCAGATATATTATAATATTCTGAAAACTATTCAATACAGTTAATCTTGCAAAACTCAGACTTGCAAGCCATCGGTTAACATAAATCAATGTACAAGATATGTTTGGATGTATATGAGGTAGACAAAGACAAGTAGTCTTGAGTTGTACATACATGCTTAAAGGCTAATGTTGTATTGCAGGATAAAGACCCCCAGCATGTGCTATTTTCTGTGTATTGTGGTTTACTAGTATCTGTGTCCTATACATTGAGTCGTAGTGCGAGTGATCCTACCGTTTTATGGAGTCTCATTACTCATAAATTAAAATGTGCCAAACCTAAAAAGAAAAAGAAGCCCGAAGAATCAAAAAAAGATGTCGATGATGACGAAGAGATGAAGTCAAGTGTTATTGTAGTGGAGGATGACGATGAAGATAGTGGTGATCCATTACCTGGAAAACTTAGAAAGTCTGTGGTAAGAATATCGGTGGTCTCCGTCTCTTGAATTTTCTGTATTCACTTCATCAAGTATTAACCTGACCTGGTTATTTTCAGTATGAACGTATGAGGTCAGATTTGATAGTTTGTTGTTTTGCTGGTGTTCTGACATTTGCTGTTCATGTCAGTACTGCATTTACTAGTCCTGTATTAAAGGTATGTTTACAGTGCTACTATTTAGTATCTTAGCCATAACTTTATTGGGTTTCAATCTTATATTTTCTCTTTCAGCCTAATTTGTGCAGCGTTCTATATTATCTTGCTGGTGGAATCGGTTTTCTAATACATTACGTTCTACCACAATTGAGAAAAGAAATGCCGTGGTTGTGCTGTTCACATCCATTGTTAAAAAGCCAACAACATGACAAATATGAAACTGAATTCAAAGGTCAGCAGTTCATTTGTTTACAATTGTACATAGACTCCACGCAGAAATTACATGTATAATTTTATGAATTTTTCAGATCCTGCCAAAGTGATGTGGTTTGAGAAAATGTATGTGTGGTTGCGTTTTCTTGAACGCAATGCTCTGTATCCAGTTGTTTTTTTGTGTGCCTTAACTAGTTCAGCTAGTCTGATTATTGAAAAATTTGGGCTGTTGTAAGTTTTAATAATTTGTTATATCTCGGTTTCTTTTTCATCAGCAATTTTATCCTGTTTCATTAGATTAGCAAAATCAGTATAAAGTGATTTCATGATTTATTTGTAGTTAAGATAACAGCTTTAAGACACCCCCACCCCTCCCCTTATACAAGTTGAATGGCAGTAATCTTAAGTACCGGTATATGTATTGCTTTTTGTAGGCCTGGTTGTGCAGTAGTAGTGGTGTGTAGTATGAAGTTATTTCGCAGTGCCTTCTCTGATACTCCGCGACAGCATTTAACGTTGATTTTCACAACATTTTGCTTTCAATATGATTTTCCACTTTCAACTGAAACATTCCTTGTCGATTATTTCTTCATGTCCATTCTTATGCATAAGGTATGAAACTTACTAATTTGAACAATATTCAAGATCTTCGAGGTTTGATACAACTTCATGGATTCTTTTCTGTTGCAGTTCTATGACTTTGTATTGAAGGTGCAATTCATTATTACATATATCGCTCCTTGGCAAATAACATGGGGTTCAGCATTCCATGCATTTGCTCAACCATTTAGTGTACCTCGTATCCTTTTATCATCACCATTCAAATATTGATAAATTGAATTTCTTGAGCATTTAATTGGTATTTCCTTGACTATCTGTTCAGATTCTGCCATGTTGTTTTTGCAAGCTGCTGTTTCTGCATTTTTCTCAACTCCTTTGAATCCGTTCCTTGGCAGTGCCATATTCATTACGTCTTACGTGCGACCAGTGAAGTTTTGGGAAAAGGATTATAAGTGAGTTATACAACCTTAAATTCCACCTTGAAATGAGCTGTTACATAAACTATAAAAATATGATTGGATATTTTTTCTTTATAGTACCAAACGAGTTGATAGCACGAATACTCGTTTAGCTACGCAACTAGAGAGAAATCCAGGTGCCGATGACAACAATTTGAACTCGATATTTTATGAACATTTAACACGTTCACTACAGCATAGTTTATGTGGTGATATTATGTTGGGTCGATGGGGCAACATATCTCAAGGAGACTGTTTCATTATGGCATCAGACAAACTCAACGCTCTCGTGCATATAATTGAGATGGGAAATGGCTTGGTCACATTTCAACTCAGGGGGTTAGAATTCAGGGGTAAGTTATCAATTCTACTTAATAAATCTACTTCTTACGTCCATAAGAAGCATTTACAATTGTGAAAAATGAGAGCTTTATCATGAATCCTTTAAATCTAGGTACTTATTGTCAGCAAAGAGAAGTTGAAGCCATCACCTTAGACATGGATGAAGATGATGGTAGGATATCTGTTGATTTTGTTGAATTCTATATACATGATTGTCCATTAATATCTTCGATGTATTTCAGGATTCTGTTGCTGCGAACCCGGGCATATACCTCATTTTCTGTCTCTCAATGCAAGTTTCAACCAACGGTGGTTATCGTGGGAGGTGCTCGGTACTGATTACATCCTCGAAGGTTACTCAATATCTGATAACAGCGCTGCGTCTATGTTCCAAGTGTTTGACCTTCGAAAAGTACTCATCACTTACTACGTAAAAGTAAGTCATATACTGACAGAATATTCCTAGAATATCTAGGATTACATACAATGATTTGGAACTTTTATTTTCAGAGTATCATATATTATACAGTACGATCTCCAAAACTTGAAGAATGGCTTGAGAGTGATTTGATCAAAGAATCATTAAAACATCTAGCAGACAAATCATACGCGGATGTTGATCCTACATTCAACGTGCATGTTGATGAAGATTATGACTCGAGATTGTCAGGAGTTTCACGGCAAAGTTTCTGTAATATCAATTTAGATTGGATTCATTACTGTGTATCAAGGAGAGAAACAGTAAGATGATAATTAACAAAATACCAGGAAATATCTTTTAGACTGCTGTATGCCGTGATTTGTACCTTTGTTTTCATTTCCAGGCTGTAGATGCAGATATTGATTCTATTCTGGTGTCACTTTGTTTTGGACTGGCTCTTTTAGGACGAAGAGTTCTTAGTACTGCTGCTCATCTCAACCCCTTTGCCAGGTACTTAATCATCATTTATGTTATCTACATTCATAAAATGAACCATTTCATTATTTCACGAATCATTTAATAATTCATTTCAGTGTGGATTATTTTCTGTATGGTCTCCATGCGTTATTCAAAGGTGATTTCCGAATAACGTCTGAAAGAGATGAATGGGTTTTCTGTGATATGGAATTACTGAGACGGGTTGTAGCTCCCGGTGTCAGAATGTCTCTCAAACTTCATCAGGTACATAGTCATTCAAATGTTATAATACTGAATGTTCTGTAATTCAGATGTTGAATATGTTTGTGTTTTAATTTATAGGATCACTTTCTGTGTATGGATGAATATGATGATGATAGGGCTCTGTATGATGCCATCACGTTTTACGAACAAACATTAGTTATTTCACACGAAGCTGATCCTACTTGGAGAAATGCCGTCTTATCTAATTCACCTTCATTACTGGCATTGAGGTAAATATCTATCGACTGTCCATAAACTGATAGCATTAAGCTATTAAACCATATTCTAATGTTGTAAATTTTCATATTCAGGCACGTTTTTGATGAAGGATCAGATGAGTACAAAATCATTATGTTGAACAAACGTTATTTAGTGTTCAGAATTATCAAGGTCAGTGAGGTGAATTAGTTACATTTGAATCATTAGCTTACAATCAATTATTTCTAACTTCAATGGTCATTTTAAATACAGGTCAACAGGGAATGTGTGCGTGGACTTTGGGCCGGTCAACAGCAGGAACTTGTTTTTCTACGAAACAGAAATCCTGAACGAGGTAGCATTCAGAATGCTAAACAAGCTCTTCGTAATATGATAAATTCATCGTGTGATCAGCCTATCGGTTATCCAATTTACGTATCGCCGCTGACAACATCATATTCAGGAACCAATTCTCAAATATCTGGTATAATTGGCTCAGAATTTAGTTTGATTGGAGTGAAAAATGGTCTTCGCAACCTCTGGCACAGGTGAATGTTTGTTTTGTGTCGCTCAAGTTCAAACTACTCTTCAAACTCATATGTAATGGATGTAACATTATTTTCCTTACAGGATTCGTTTACGGTGTGGTGCTAGTTGTACAAGTAGTGGATCAGTAGTAGTTGATGAAAGTTTTGTTGGATGTGGTAATACTACCGGTAGTATTGCTACAGGTGCTGGTAGTATACAGACTAACTCTACTCCTCAACGACCAGGAACTCCAGGTATTACATTGAAACTATAACTACAATGTACATGTAGTTGCAATGGTATTCGAGTGCCTACTAACCTACTATGCTTTTACGTGTTTGCAGTGAGATACCTTGTTGTCCCCATAAACCATCTTCTTGGTTTTTTTTAATGATAGTTGATTCATAAACGTTTCTAATTAATAGGTTTAAGGAGGGCTGTATCTGGATCGGGGAATACTCCAATCATAATTGACCCAAATCATCCAAATATTGGTGGTAACAGAGGAAGTGTAAACTCATCATCCAGTTCAGCATCAAAACCAAGTGCTGCATTCGTCAGTTTAGCTGGTCTATTATCGGAAGGTGTAAAGGAGACTGTCACCCAAAAAGTACAGGTTTGTAAGAGATGATGTTGAAACAATGTATGCACGCATAGTCATTCATAATTAGCATATATAACTATGTTATTTGTGCATATCTTTTTGATAGTACCAGTTATCTATGAATCGTGTTTTACTAACATGTATGTATTGTTTGTTAGATTTTGGATCCGAGTCAGGTGTATGACAATATAAACCTTGGTCGTCGTATTGATGTCATGTGGCCGAATGAGGATTGGCGTCAAAAAGGTGGGAAAAATTCCTGGTCAGGTTGGGTACCAGAAAAGGGAATCGAAGGAACTGTGGTGCATCGTTGGATGCCGTGTCATCGAGAACAAGTACGCAGGTCACATGTTGATCGGACAATCCTTCTTCTACAGATCGGAGATAAATATGTTCCAATAGCGGAAGCTGGAGTGCAAGATATAGGAGCTGAACTCTGATGATTATCAATAAAGAGCATCTGTGATTTATATCATTGAAACATGATACGTGCATTTTGTTTGAATAATGACTAACTGGTGCAAATCGCTGTCTACTGTATAATAGGTCACAATATACAAACTGGATGTCTATATGCATTGTGGTATATGCATCAAATGTACATAGCGTTGATATACTAATGAAATTCGTATAAATTGATATTCAGTGATATTTCCTTAGTGAGTATATTTTATAATGTAAGGAACATGACAATGTCAGCTTGGCTGACACTTCAGTGTATTTATTTCGGCTGTTCAGTTATAGAGGTCTCCACTGCCATACAACACCCAGACAAGCATACTGATATGTGATTTTATTATTATATCATATTGTTTACTTTAATGAAAAAATACATCTGGTACCTTGTATTAATTGATTATTTGTTTTACACATAAAGGCAATTTATGAGATTGATGAAGTATTTGTCCTTTTCTGAGATCAACTAGGCATAGATTTCAGTTATCTTGATTTTGTAGTTCGAATACCAGTACTCAGTAGATTGGAACTTGATAAATCTTGATTAGTCTGAGGTGTTAATAAGCCCCATTCCCCGAGTACAGATGTACTGGCTACTTCATATTGCCAGGGGGATCTCGATTTTTTTTATGGGAGGGGTCCAAGTGAAAATTTTAGGGCACTCTAACAACGAGCGGCTAGCTGGGCGTCATAAAACTTTGGAAAAATGTGTCATAAAATGGTGCAATTTCGCATCATCAAGTCCAAACAAGTATATGTATATCTAAAAGTTAAGAAATTTGACCTTGCATATTTTTCATATTGAAAAAGACAAAGGCAACTTCAAGTGAGAGTAAGGGGTCCGGACCCTTGAGATCCCCTTAGATCCGCCCCTGATGGCAACCAAGTGAATGTGCCTGATATAGTTTTATGTGTTACTTACTTATGAACAATGCTATTTAATATTAGATTTATGTTAAAGATGTTAATATATAACTTTGTGTTTAACTGTGATGATGGCACATCATGTTTGAATTACACTTAAGATTGCTGATAATCGTTTTTCAGATGAAAGAAATTGTCAATGATATAATTCTTTCTACTTTCAAAGTTAGATTAGTATTATTTCTCAAATTACAGTACCTTCTGTTAATATTTTACTATTATCATAAATGATCATCACAATGTTTTCTGTGTGAAAAAAGTTGAGTAGTTATCGAATTGTCATTATTTCATGATTTTGTGTTCATTATATTTCAAAAGAATTTTTCACATATCCAATGCAAGTGTAAATTGCTGAATATATGTCTAGTACTGCCTGACTATCTTAAAATGTTACTTATCTAAAAATGAGTATGATTGCTTTCATTGATTATAATGGGTCTGATGATCGTTTTAACTTGTCAGTTTGATATTGATGTTGTGTGATGACTAAATATTTGAGTTGGTAATTTTGATGTGAGACAAATCTCTGTTTGTAATATTGCATACATTTTCGTTGAAGTAGATGTTGGTACTCTGATAATGATTTGTGATCGAAGTATTCAATTTTGTACTATTCAGCACTTGTGTACATACCGGTACTTGTGAAATTGTTTTTTTATTTTTTATTAATGATCTATGCGAAGTTTGTTTATGTCATTTAAAAATGGTGCCATTCACAATAAAAATTAAAGTTTCATTTTATTATTCTTTGTTGTAGTTTCTATATTTTTATTTAGTTATTCCAGGTTTTATTTCTAAAATATAAGAACATCAATGATCCATCTGCAGATTTTCTAGCCTGTATACCAGTGCTGAGGTTATGGCTTTTTTGATAATCTTATAGTTGCCAACCATGATTTTCAGGATTCGAACCCAGATATAGTAGTATAAGCCCGTGTGTGGAGGTTTATACTATTTGCCACAATGAGTATCGATAACGCCCCGCACCTTCTTATTAAAGATATTAAACCAAACCAAAAGAATCTAAATGTTGTTTTCATCATACTTGAAATAGGTTGGTTTGATAAGAAATCGAAGAGACCTCAAGAAAGTCTAAATATTCTTCTTCGATTAAAAACAATCTAATTTAAATAAACTTTATTGTAGCTGTCATCAGTGTTGACATTGTTGTTATCAGTTTAAGGAGGCCTATGAGGATAAATTTACCATTTTCTCGTATAATTAGGCGTCATGCACATTGATTTCTTATCATTATCTGCAGGTAAACCTATAAAGACTAAAGACAATCATGATGTACGTTCATGTAAGATAGCAGACCGAACTGGCAGTATAAATATATCAATATGGGATGATGCTGGGGACATTTTACAAACTGGAGATATATGTCGGCTTATCAAAGGGTTAGTAGCGAGATCTTGCTTATCTCCCATGATTCATCCATTCTAACTTTTAAGAAAACCATTTTATTTTCAATGTGGAATGTTTTTCAGATATGCTTCAATATGGAAAGGGTGTCTTACTCTATATACAGGAAAAGGTGGAGATATCCAGAAAATAGGAGAGTAAGTAATGATACCTGTCCATGTTCACCTAGGGAAGTTAACAGCAATTGATTTACTATTCAAGGAATTGTTTCCATCAACAGGATATCTAAAGATGCCATTTGTAGCAAGCATAGCAAAAGGCATTAAAATCCTTCTTAATGCTTATTTCAATTGATGAATTGAGCCTTTATTCGTGAGCCCCAGAAGTGTATGAACTCATAGAACACTAATGGTATTTCAAGGCCCAAGGGAAAACTTTGCTTACAAAACACCAACAGCACACTCGGCCAATCAATATTGTAGTCTACCCTTCCCTGTAGTTTTAAGATTATTCTATACATTATGTCATTTCTACTTTTGTAGGTTCTGTATGATATTTTCGGAAACTCCTAATCATAGTGAAGCAAATCCAGAATTTTCAACAAAAATGGTAAGTTTTCATCCTACATTTTGTCAAAATCGTTTGGTGTTCTGGTAATAAATTGGTGATGGGATTGGTGTCATTTTAGCAAGAACAAAAACATCAACAACAATCTGATGGCAATCAATCTCAGAGAAAATCACCGACTGATAAAGAATTGGAAGGAACAAATACGCCTGGAAATCAAGGGTCAAATTTACAACATCGTATGCCGCTGAATCAAAATATGTATTCAGGTAAAATAATTATCTTTGAAGATACATGGTGTTGATACAATGTACATCAATATTTATTCAAATTCATTACTATCATTTGAGCTACCCATTCGATTTAGGTATAAAATTCCAGTATAAATAGAGCATCCCCTTGGATTTATCTTTAACTTAGGACAAAACTCAAATGCTTGTACAAATCAATCAGTAGTTAATTGATCTTTCTCTATTTCAGGTCCACCCCGTCACATGGGTCCACGAGGACCTATGGACAATTCAAATACGGGTCGTGGTCGAGGAAGAAAATAGTACTGCATTTATATATAATATGATATAATTAATGTCTCAGATGGTGCCTTAAAGTTAGAGTAAATGTTCAAGACTGTTTTCTTGC
>JAYMFW010185135.1:0-14782 GCA_036785005.1 Tubulanus punctatus
TATCTCTTTTAGTTTAGACGCTATTAGCCAAAAAGACGAGTTTTCGACCCCTAGCTACGAATTTAATGGGCCCCCTATCGGGCAAACGGAGACCCCTATAGAAAATTCCAACATGTCATTAGTGTATTGTATTTATTGAAAGTACCGCGAAGTTGGAAACCGTTCTGTCGGAACGCAGACAAAAGATCCAGAAAAACAACCCAGATTTTGTTTCTAAAGTTACGGCCCAGCCATTTCATTGAAACCCTCTAAGGCCGTCGGTATCTAATTTGTTACCACAAATTAACCCAATTGATTAGTCACTTAAATCTTGAGCAGCAGACCTAAAACCGACTCATTCGTGTCAAACCAACCTAAAGTATTCAATTGGATACCGTACAGTACTGCCATCTCGCACCAGTTAGCTACACTACTCAATCAACATGTAAGCCGTCGTGGCTTACTGAAGAATGTGTTGAATGACAAAATGTCTTATAGATCAGGTAGATTAGACTTAAATTCATACACTATATAGCTAGAGCAATATATATTGAATATATATGATAGCTTTTTAGATGATTTAAAAAACTATTTTGACATACTGACCGGCCACAAAATTGGTTTCAAACTTGTTACCAGAGGGCTTTTAGTTATGAGTATACGCTTGGTGATTGATGACTGTATGTTATGGAAATCGTGTTTATATTGACGGGTTTATTAATTCATGTCTGAAAAAAGATAGAAATTGCCTTTTACGGTACCAAAAGTGATTATATGTCGTTGAATGAATAATCCTGAGAGAGCTGAAATTTTTTATCATTTTGATATTTGTTGGTGGATTTTTCACTAAATGTCTGTGGCATCACATTTGCTACTGGGCCAAAATTTGGCATTTTTTTGTATTTCTGATTTCCTTTTATTATAAGTTAATTTGGTCCATAAGAAGTATGAAAAACCAGTGATTGCATTTTTTGAAAGCCTGCTTCATGATTCAGGCCTTAAATGGTTAATGCAATATTGATAAATGCAAGTATCATGCGATCGTGTAAAGAATTTAATAAAAGATTTGAAACATCAAAGAGCGTGGCATAAGCTGTCAGTTATTCGAGGAAAAAGAACGCGAAGTAAAATAGCGTGTCTGAATAAAGTTTACATTGCTTGTTTGATATGGGGTCGTTTAGAAAAACCAACTAATCATTTATAACTGCAAGACGTTTGATAACCCGTATTTATATGTTCTTAGTGATGCAGCAAAATCGATGACAAAAATAATCACGAATCTCCCTCCCTAATAAAAGATATATGTAGAAATTAATAGCGTAGTTGCACGCGTGAATATTCGAAAAAATATCCAACAGAAAATCTTTCGTTTCTGGTATTAATGGAATAAATGCAGCTAATGTTGATGGCAACGTGCAAGCTGCAAATACCAATGAAACTGTTATCAACATTACTGTGGTCCGGGTAGATTTAGACTTTTTCTTATCAGTTGATGTTATGATCTTAGAACCTAAGAATAACCGGATGGATGTGATAAAATTAGATGAAATTATCAAAACCAATGGAACAACGTAACCGTACATCACAACGAATATATAACACCGATATTGTACGGAGAGTTCATAGTAACAACCAATTTGATCTAAAAAACGCATCTGTAACAATGGCGAAATATAAAAAGCAACCACACTTGTTACCAAAATTGATATGACAATTATTCGTGCGAATTTAGGCGTACATACCAAACGAGATGTGAAGGGGAAGAGCACAACTGCCGCACGTTCTAGTGATACGGCTACTATTAACCATGAGCTACATTTCCCCACGAGGTTCATATAAAACTCGTAGATTTTACAACTTATGAGTGATCTCACCAATATAATCCTGTCACTGCTAATCTCCAATAGAATAAACTGAACAACCGGTGCCACTGTCTGGTTTAGAGAAAATAACACATCACACACAGACAAAGCTATGAGATAGTTAGCGTAGGAAACACTGCGGAATCTACGGCTTACCATGATGAAAAACGTTACCGAATTACCGAAAGTCCCCATCAAAATCAACAGTATAAACCACACTATAGAGGCGGTACGGTAGATACCTAATCTTTGTCGAATAGACATGAGGACTGTGTAACTGTAATACGGTCTACCGAACAGCCAAGTTGAATTCATACTGGGTAGCGATCGTCACAAAAGATAGTTTATTATAAATGATACAAAGAAAGGCTTTCTCCAATTTTTTTTGCGGAAGATTCCATGTGGCCTTTGTCAAACCAACCTCCGAGACCATACACTGCGAATGTATTTTCTAAAGAAATAATCAGTACTGGTAATAAAGCAATTTATTCTAGTTAGTCGTATAAAGATGATATTCGTTTCAATGCCTATCACTGAATTATGTACGGACGTGTGAAATAGTTGAATCAAATCATATTTCCAATATGGAAGAAGATTAAACAATCAATATCACCAATGAGTTAGACGATATTCATACAAAGACCTGTATAATTCAATTCATTAATTCCTGAATTCACGTTTCCATTTATTATTTTCGTAAAATCCATCTTAACTGTAGAGCGGTTTTATATTTTATATTTTAAAAAAGTATTTATTTGATATATGGTCTCAGTTGATGTTCGGGCAAGTTCTATCAATACAACAACAGCTACAAGAACGCCTATATTAAATCCTTCACCTCGGTGTTATTCATTGGTGTTATACAGTTTGACATTCAACTATCGTTCTAGTAAGGCGAGGTGGTCGAGAACTTTTGTGCATGCAGTATGAGTAACGTGCTTTGAACCTATGTCAAACTTATCTCCAACGCATACTAATGTATGTAAACGTTATGACGTGTTCCGGACGACCACATAACTTACTAAACGTGTTTCTAACTAATAGCCATTGTATTATGACGTATCGGCAGCGATTATGGGAACTTTTATAAAAATGGGGTTCACGGCAGAACTCCTCATCAAGAATCCGTTGTCAGGAGATGTCCATGTCATCTGATAGATATAGGATCCGGCAAGGCTGAGACAAGACTACCTACTAACAGTCCTCCAACATCAGCATGACCTCATCGATTTGACATTGTGCCAGTTGCGTGCTAATATAGCCAGGAGAAAAAGAGGGGAAATGAAGAAGGGACTGGGTGACCTTGGATCGGGAGACGACGGCAGTTTGGTATGTATGACCAGCTTATGGTGGAACTCGTAACTCGTGGAACGTAACGGGGACCATGTTTCTTTATCCAACTTCCTGCAAATGCCCCTAGCGATGTTCGTCGAGCTGCTAATCAGAGTGGGTCCAAGGATAACCAAGCAGAACACATTCTACAGGGATCTACTAACGCCTGGCATGAAGCTGGCCCTGACTTTGAGTCATCTTGGCTCTGAAAACTAGTATGCCGTGATGAAGTTCACATGGAGGGTCCCTCACAACAACCAGTCCCTACTGGCCCGGAAGGTATGTCTAGTCATTATTGACGAATACGTGGATGAGGTGCTGGTTTTCCCAAGAACTCTTGATGGTTGGCGCGCTATCGCTGACAAGTTCTTCCAAAGATGGAACATTCCCAATACATGTGGGGCACTTGATGGGAAGCACGTAACATGCCGCTGTCCTCCAAACAGCGGGTCCCAAATACTTAAACTAAAATAGAATTCTACTCCATTGTTCTGATGGCGCTTCTGGAGGCCGACTACAAATTCATTAAGGCAGATGTCGGTGGTACTGGATCAGCATTAGATGCGCAGATATGCAATAACTGTGAGCTGAAGAAATGCGCAAAGAACGGTACCCTAGGTTTCCTTGACCCTGAGCCACAGCCAAACGATTACCAGGATGTGCCCTACTTCATCGTCGGTTTCGATGCCTTCGCACTACGACCAACTATGATGAACCCATTCAACCTCCGGGAACAACGAATCTTCAACTACAGGCTTTCTCGAGCAAGGAGGGTAGTAATAAAGGCTTTCGGCATCCTGGCTAACAGGTTCCAGGTTTTGGTAAGTACCATGCTGCATCACCCCTCCACTTTCAAGGTCGTAGTCAAAGCATACCTGATCATGCACAGTCTTATGAGGACCAGGTATTTCAATTTTACATAGCATATTTAATACATTATAATGCAGTATACAAAAATGTTCATAAAAATTATATTATTTTACCTTAACTTGTCTATCATTATATTTATCTTTATTGTACAGTGCCTGAGATGCACTTTAAAAAAGAGGCGTTGGAATATGTATCATCCCCATCAGAGAGTGAGGGTGAGTGTGTGGGGGATTATGGATCCTCCTTGCGATTACGTTCACGCCCATGGCCACGCAGGCCAGAAAACTTCTTGGCAGCGTTCTTCGGAGTTTTCTGCAGCATGACAAATGTTGATGTTGTGATGTTTAGTGCAGTTATGATTTGAATCGTCGAGCGGCAGCATTTATATAGGGTACGACACGTGATCGTCAGCGATACGCTCGGCGTGCTATGCATAAGTTAGACTATCGTTGGGTATACGTTTTGAACGCCGGCAACACGCTAAGCATTCGTTGGTATTCGTTTTATAAACGTTATGGAAACATTCTATGTAAGTTACTACTACGGTATGTATACATCCAACTCGTAACAACTCATAACGCTGGCTAAAACGTCACCCAGGTTGCACAGAATCGTTTAGACAACGTTGTATTGATATTGCGTTTACAACGTAAAATCATTGTATAAATTTTATAAACATAAATCTGTTCTGTCGGGAAATGTTTTCATATACTAATTATCCTTTAAAACAAATAAAGAATATAGCTGCAAAGCAGCGATAACGGGTTTTCTTAGTCCATGTCCAGGACTAAGTATGAAGTACCATTGATACTATGTCCATTTATCAGAAGTGTACTAGTATTTTTTGTGTATGGGTAGTATTTGGTACATAACAGGTGGTGCTTCGTTCAAAACTGGGTATATCCTTAAACAAATAACATGTAAAAAGATTCCCCAAATATCATCTACATTGTGGCGTTAACAGAGTTCGATTATGTCTTTTAGTTACTCAGCTATGGTAGAAAGCTGGTCATATTACACGTAGCCCCCTAGCGGTAAAAGTATATATCACAGACCACTGGTTTCATTCATTAAAAGATGTGCAAAGGTGGTTACTATATGTGTACCAAGTATGGGTTCAATCGATAATGAGTACAAGTAGATTCTGCAAAAAGGGTAATTTGAGGAACATAATAGGTGGCGCTCCTTGTAAATGGGGGTTCATACTTGAACAAGTAAAATGTTTATAGAGTTGTTATAATGACATCTACACTGTGGCATTAACAGAATTCGATTATGTCGATTAGTTACTGAGCTAAAATTGATAGTGGTCGTATCTTTCGTAGCCCCCTAGTGAGCAAACTATAAATCGCAGACCCCTAGTTCTATGCATCGAAATATGTGCATAGGTGAGTACTATGTGTGTACGAAGTTTCGTTATAATCGGTTAAGTCTACAAAAAGATTTAGTAAAAAATGTATTTTCTAAACTTTAGATATCGATCGCAGACATATGGTTCTATTCATTAAATTGTGCGCTCAATTAAGTTATGTAAAGATGTCAGGGGGCACTATTTTATCTATTATGGTTATGGAGCCAGAGGTAAAAAACCTCATTTTTAACAAAAGCCCCGACTTTGGGGTACCCGAGCTCCCTAACGGTTGGTGCTAGAGTCGCCACCACAGACAAAAATTAACTACGTGTTCTTGGCTACAACTTTGTCGCTGACACTATGGGTGATTTCTCAATAATAATAATTTTTCTCACACAACAACTTTAAAAAGTCGAAAAATGACGAAATAGGGGCCCTGTAGCGGAGCCCCTAGGGCAAAAATCAAAATTCTAAGTCATGGGTTTGGTGCGTATTGTTGTAATGATGATGTGCGCCAAATATCATGTAGTTCTGTTAAGAACTGTTTGAGTCTGTTTGAGACTTTTAGTAGTATTTGCTGGAATACGGAAAAATTAGAATAATAATAATATAAAAACACGCCAATAGCAATAGGGTTTTCTATCGTAAACAGAAAACCTTAATAATATAATCATAATCAATATAATAAAAGATAATATAAAGATAATATCACACCTGACGATGGTCTCTAGATAGATTCCGAAACGTCGTGTCTCTTTAGAATTCTTAAATTCTGATTAGTAGTTACTTCGTATTTGATTTCAATTTCATATATTGTGGGATTTTTACTTTATAATATAATCATTTTTATAGCGAAGGCTGAGTCATTGTTTACCTATTCTGTTTCTGCTCATCGGTGGCTGAGGACTGAATCACTTAGAATGTCACTTTCTGATTTTTCACCTTCATAGAACATTTTTTAACACAATAAATTGATTTTAAATATCCCTCTACCTCAGATTTCTTTTTTAAAAAGGGATCTTTACGCATTATTGGCCATTACCTCCCTCGTGACGTAATTTCTTCCCTCTCAATCATAATATTGTGGTTTTTTCAACATTTAGGGAATCTCCAGTTTGAGACCAGGAAACTCTCACCTCCATGGTCACACAAAAATGTGTGACACCGATCATCATCGATCGTCTTAAGTCAGCCACAATGTAGCCAGTAATTATGCCAACCCTCGTAACAACAGGCCTCAATATGTATTTCTTCTCCACTATTCCAATGAATAATAATGAATTATTATAAATAAAGACAAAATCAGATCGTCGACTTAAACATTTCGATCGTTTTAATTTTTCTCGTGGGTGTAATAATGTGTTTTCTGTGTCGGACATGTCAATCGTTGGTCACTACAACTTCGACCTAGTGATCATTTCGATGTCGGTCTGCATGGGGAACTATGATTGATATCAACAGTTACACCTCATCCATCAGGGACGACGAGATACATTTTAATACTCACCACAATCTGAAAATCCACCAAAGGTGTACTTGTTCGACAGCGGCTTTGCAAATACTAGTTAATACATGCGGAAATCCGTTTCCGCCCTTTCTGATAAGTATTTCACCTGTAGCTTAAAATTCTGACGTCGAATAATGTTTCTTAGAAAATGAAAGAAAATTCTTGATTTTTTGGTAAATGAACATTTCTTTTCAGTTGGGCTTCATCTATTTGATAAATGATCAATTTGATGAATAACCAACGCTTGGTTTTAAATTAATGCCATACTATTCTTGCTTGGTTTCCAAAAGGCTGGGGGTACAAACGGTCATTTGCATTAGGTTGAATTTCATACCATCATGGACAGCTTGAAATTCAAAATGTCTTTCTCATTGCATTTTCCTGGCATTTTGTTCTGATGAGAGCTTACAGACGAATGTCTGCAGTGGACAATGCATTTCATAGAAATATTGACCAAATGGAACATTAGAGCCATCTGGTGGCGTAACTTGTGCTTATTGCTATTTCTTAATTTTCACTGACGTCATATAAGGCAAAAAGATGCTTTTTCACATCCAATTGGGGGTGAAAATTAATTGATTGCAGACCCGGTAAAAATAAAAGCCTTCCTCGAGCGATTGATATGTAGTAAACGTTTTTGAAATGAGAAAATAAACTCCGTACGGACGGGTAAAAATATGTCTACTTGTCGTCTCTTTTTTTTTACTTTTTTCGCTTAATAGGATTCAAACCTTATTGATTGAGTGTTCATGCACTGTTGGTTGATAAGAAGAGTCAGTGCGACTTCAACGTGTAATTATGCCATTCGAGTTTATGTCTCATATTGCTTATATCTTTGAGCATGATATCATAGAAACAATTTACATAGGTTTTTGGTCCTCGTTGGATTTACAGTTTCGGTAAAGTGTCCGAGTAACAGCGATTGAAATTGTAAGCTTCATACTTATTTACACTATATCTTACACTATTTTCACTATTTGCTTTATTTTTCCACATAAATCTGTTTTTTTAAACTAAATTAAAATAAACTATAAATTAATATCTCGGAATTAATTCGTAAATAATTTATTCCGAGATATTATCTCAACATAAATTCATAAATAATTTATTCCGGGATGATAAGTCAACATAAAATGGCGGAGACCCAGGAAAAATTTTTTTGTTTCTTAAATGAATACATTCCGAGATAATATCTCAATTTAAATTCATAAATAATTCATTCCGAGATAATATTTTAACATAAATTCAGAAATAATTTATTCCGATATAAAGCGTGGCGCACACGAGGAACGGATAGCGCACACCTACGGCGCTCGCCAACCGCTACCGTGCTGAGCGCCATCCGCTCCTCGTTTGCGGCCGCCATTTTCGAGGGCCTATGGCACCGCGCCAACCGATCCCGATATCAAACTTGTTAGATAATTTCGGATCTCGAGCGCCATCCGCTACTCGTGTGCGCGTAACGAAAGCCGATGGCTCTCAACTAAGTAGTGTTGTACGTGCGCTCAGCGGACTTTGAAAATAGCTGGGTCCAGTGACATAGTGTCGAAAATATTCTTAAAGATAAACTTGTTGATATTAAGCAGGATTATCCCGGCTATACAATATCAGCATCGTCGATTACAAAGACAAAAATATCAGAATCTGCCATTTTGAACGATCACATGATCACGGGAAATGTATCGACGAAAACGGCGCTCGAGCGCGGATGGCTCCTCGTCTGCGGCAAACGTGGAAAACGGCGCCCGAGCGCCATCGGCTCCTCGTGTGCGCCGGGCTTAATATCTCAGAAGAAAATGGTCACCTGTGCGAATATTTTTAAATCATAAATAATGTCCCCTGAACGACAGTGGATCTCGGAATAAAATCGATTTATGAATTAAAAATTCATTTGGTGAATTTATGTCGAGATAATAAGTCGCAATAAAATGATGGAAAATTCATAAATAATTTAAGTTGAGATGTATGTCGGAGTAAAATCCAGAAAAATATTTAAAATTCATAAATGAATTTATGTTGAGATATATGTCGGAATAAAATGATATTTTTATCATTCTTAAATGACGTCCCCAGGACGCTTCCGTAAATTTTACATTGTGAGATTTTTAATAATTAGAGCATTTCTTATAAAATATATCCTACATGACCTTTTTGACTTTTTGCATGTTGCAGTTGAACCAAAAACTCCTAAAAACCGGAACTAGTTTCGTCATTTAGTCCAAATCAAATAATGTTTGACGAAGTTAATATGGTTGATGAAAGTTTATTCAATACTTGAAGAAGCACAAATTAATCAAAATAGTAACAGATTCTATTTCTAAAATGTTCACCCGCACGCTGAAGGTCGTGCATATGAGTAGAAATTATGGATGGTTTTATCTTTTTATTTCTTATTCCAGATCGACGTACAGTGAATACCTTCTGTACTGATTTTTTCTTTTGATATTGACCGTTACCTCAGAACCGACACTTAGATTATCAGGGTATTCGCCGAATTTGGCGGACATTACTCGGGAGAATTCTGGTCTCATGATATTCGACTTATCATACGTGATCACTTTAGCTTTTTTCGTATGAACAAAGGCACCCAACACATCACCTTTCTGCACAGCAATGCTATCTTTTCCATCTACATTGACCTGTTTACAATAAAACACATTTCGTTAATCGGATGTATCAAATATCAACGGAGCAAAGAAACGCGAAAAATAACACGTTAAAGGCTTTTATCCCAATTGAAAATCTATTAATCTGTCTGGCAGTGAGTCTTTTCAAAAATGCAATAGTCCGAGAGAATTTCGGTGCCCTGGGCA
The DNA here is from genome assembly GCA_036785005.1 of Tubulanus punctatus. Classification (NCBI taxonomy): domain Eukaryota; kingdom Metazoa; phylum Nemertea; class Palaeonemertea; order Tubulaniformes; family Tubulanidae; genus Tubulanus; species Tubulanus punctatus. Next base: position 9,715 of record JAYMFW010185135.1, read on the forward strand.
TAGGTCTGGACTGGGATATATTTTGATTCTTGGAAAAGTAAGTTTAAAGCATCCTCAGTTAAAAATGTGATAAATCAAGTTCATAAATATTCGGAATACTTACGGACATAAATCCACTGCTAGTACTCGGTAAACTGAATGAACCCACCACAACGTAGGAGCGTTCGCCAGTTTTCCTAAACACCGCCCCGAACATTGTCCTAGATCTACCAGTCGAGTAATAGTTCCAACGAATTATCGACGAATTACAGGGCATTTTATAATCAAGCAGAACAACCACAGCGCCTCTATGTTTTTTCGCACCTGGTCTTGCAGAACCTCCTACTCTTTTGATCGGACATTTGTCTGCTGTTGTAGGTGTTGGAGGAGGTTTTCGAGTAACCGTTGCTGATGTTGGTGGTGGAGTTGCAGCAGTAACCGTTGTTGATGTTGGTGAAGGAGTTGGAGTTACCGTCGTTGACATTGTCGTTGGAGTTGTTTGTGTACTTGCCGGTGGTGTTGGGGCTGGTGACTCAATTATTGGTGTGCTCGCTGTCAATTTTGTCGTCGATGCTTGGGTTACAGAGGTACCCACGGTCTGATCCACTGCCAAAGCATGAAAAGGTGCAGGTTTGAACGTGGAACGCTCTGGTAATAATCTCAAAGACGTATATAAATAATTGAATTTTATGAATAATTCTCAGCTGGCATTAAATCATAGCCATATTTACATTGAACAATAGCATTGATTGGATGTACAAGGTGGCGATACCGAAACAGAAACCGTGTACACCGACAGAGTGATCAATTTTTCTTTTGAATTTAAAATGTGTGTAGAATAGAAGAACTCACCGAAAGAGCAGTCTGATCCAGAAAATCCCGCTACACAGGTGCATTCAAAGTCTAAAAACTGGTTCCTTGAACACGTTCCATTATTTTTACAAGGGCTCGAATCACATGGGTTTTGTTCTAAAAAAAGTATTTGCAAAGCATTGAATTATCATTATGTCAATCGTAATTACAAATCAAGCTATACAATCATGAATGTAAAAAGCCGTTCAAACTAAATTTTAAGCAGACGTGCGACAACCATTTCGAGCATCAGTGAAACTTGGCCCGAATATTCATATTCACCCATTACTGATGTAGCTCACATCTCTGAGTATTATTCAGTAGATTTGGAGTAGATTTGGATCTTCAAGCCCAACTCACATAGAAAAAAAGTGTCATTTCATTTGTACTTACCCGTTTCACAAAGATCACCGTTGAAATTTGGAGAACAATCGCAAACGGCTGCACCATCTTTTACATAGCATTCACCACCATTTTCACAGTTCTTGGCAGCACAAATGTCTTAAAAAAATAATGGTTTGCGATCTTAAGTTTCTTGTTTTTATCTGATTTATTTATAATTCATAATGTACTAGGTGAAGTGAAAATAAAATGCCGTTTTGTTTTTTGCCAGTTGTTCTTGTTACTACACTCTACCATAGTTGATAAGACCTTGGAGTAATCTTTCAACGATTACTCCAAGACAGGACCAACGTTTAGCCACTATGGTAATTGAGTATTGCATCACATTATATTCGAATATCCACATCCCCTCGATTATCCGCCATGCAATGCTAGTATTTCTACTATTTTGCAACTCGTCTTAGTATATATTTCATTTCTTGAAAATCCTGAGCTCGAAGTAGCAAATGTTTAACACACATATCTTATCATAGATTTAGAGATTCAATTCATATAATGCATGAAACTGGACATTTTCTTTAGAGGGAAATTCAACTAATACGGACGCGTAGGAGATGGGTCTAGATAATTTAGCTGGACTGTGTATGGTTTCATATGGGCAAATAAGAGGCGAAAACCTCATTATTTCCATACACACTTACCATTTGGTTTTTCGTTTATCGCGTACACAAAGTAAACAAAATCAAATAGATCTATTTGAAAGGCAATAATGGTATAGTATAGAAGCATTTAACGTCTCAGTGTTACCCTGTTGGATGTTCATCCCTTTAAATAGTTTCTTACAATTGGCAATTTATTGTATTACATTATTTGAATGGTCCTAGCTCAATTTAAAAGTCTATTTTACTCTTTGTCTGACAGGAGCTTGCTAGACATGCGAGGTATTCACACAATATATCATAAATGGTCATTTTCGTGTGGGATATAGCTTATTAATGGCGACAGACCATTATTGATACGCATCAGAATCTCCGTTGTTTACATTTTTAACGCTTACGATTTTAGTTTTTACTCACCACAATCACTGACAGGCATACATTTTCCAGCAGAAGGGACGAATCCAGGATCACACTCGCATCCCGCTTCACTTGGAAGTCTACATTCTGATTGATTGACGGTTTTCCGTTGGCATGATGGCTGACAACCGGACATTCGTCTGTTAAATTTACTGTTCGTTGGACAATTTATCGCTGCAAGGAAATTTAGCATGTTCTTGAGTAAACTCGGTACTGTAATGTAATAGGTTTAATGATTCGCCGTTCTCATGGCCAATAGCAGGGATGATGCTTTCTAGAAATATGTTTAAAATGCATTGTAAGTTTATAAGCTGGGAGACTCCACTGTGACTACTTCGTTTTTTTGTATCCACCCTTTCTTAAATATTTTTGTCACAATATTTCACAAGACGATCATTTGAATCATTTGAACGGATATTACCACAAAGATCCGGTGATCTCCAATCATTCACAGTTTGCTCTGCAGCTTCACAGTCACTTTCAGCTAGATTGAGATTTGCACAGATTGTTGCCATATCGCCTCGCATCGCTGCGCCATCAAATACACAGCTGTCATATATCCCAGCTATCAATTCGTTGGTGGCGTTGCTAGTAATGCATGCTGCAAATGGACCATCAACTTTCTTCAAGAAACCGCAATATCGATCACTTCCGTATTTTTCCCTATCAGCGGCACTCAACTCGAACGGAGCACTGAAAACAAGAGATCAATTCATACGGTTTCAAAACTGCCAATAACATAACCCAGCTCAATCCTTGCCCTCGATCAATGAAATTGTGAAAATGGAGGCTCTAAATCACATGTATAACTTCATATTCTTACAGTTATTTTCAAATTTAAACACGGAGACTGCCTCATATAAATCAATAGACGGTGTACATCGTCAAGTAACAGATTTTTCATTTTACAAAATAATAGAAAGTCCAAGACAGTAAGTTATGCTGCTATTTAAGTTATACATTATTTCATGAATTTGCTAAAGCCTGAGTTGAATATTGGTTGCATATAAATCGACACAGACTCAGCATACCCACGGGTTCATTTCAGTCAGAATACCTCGAACTTCCATTTACCTCGAACCTAAATGCAGTCTCACTGTTTAACACATTTTCAGTGAATCACCTCTTTTAGGTAGGATTATTGCAAACCTCATAAAGTTGGTCTCAGGATTCCGATATAGGCCTGCACGGAATATACTTAATATGATTTTGTTTGATTGGGTTTTATTTGATTCCATATCGTAGTTAAGTCCCATTTCTATTAATGTCACGTCAAAGTTATTTAACCAGAACACTTTACCTATTGTTCTTTTAATCTGCCAAGAAGAAACATTAACAGTTTTTGGTTTAGTTCTTTGTCGATTTACTATGAATTAATTAGCGAATGGCTGTCAGGTTGATACTAATAAGAAAAGTAGGCATGGTCAGTAACTCAGAATTTCGAACTAATAAATTATCGCAAATAGGACGAAGAAATGAGGATTGGAAATCAAATCGCTTGGACGCAGGAAACTAAAAACATTACTTACGGCTCATCTATAGGAGCTTGACGCTTCCGTCCGAATTTCGGACCAGAGGTGCACCTGTTAAAAACCAATATTAAAAATTAGTGAGTTTTTGTCAAATGTGGGGAATATGAAACAGATGTGTAATCCTTCCCCGCCAGATGCAGTGTAAAGAGATATTTTGGAAATCGTATTAGTATACATGTCATGAGGGACACTGGTCGTCCATGAGTGGATACGATTTGTGTAAAAAATCAATGGCCTCTCCGTCCTGAAGACCCAGCTAAAATGTAACACTGACACGTCGAATTCTACTACACCATACTATATATCCTGGCATCTGTGGGTCATCAATAGTGGTAATGGATTATTACCTCTTAATTTGTCCTTGACAACATCGAAGTACACGTGTATACTAAGTCAAGAATGGTGCACAAATGCCACTACCGAGTCTATGACCGTCTGAATCAACCCTGAGAATTTTTTTACATATTTTTTGACACGGATGGATTATCAATTCAGTGGTTATTTACTGCACATATTTTGCGTGAATACCCAACTCGAGGGGAGATACTTCTAACAATGTCGCGCTTGATGGGGGCCAGGCAACTCGTTGAACTTAGATTCGTTGCACGCGGTCCTCAGTGAAAGAGAGCCTCAGCGATGTTTGCGATTTTGTCAGAATACTTACGAGTTGGGTACGATACATTCACTGCTAGCACTAGTCGAGCCATCTCCTTTCATGCACGTGGACCGTGGTCTGTCATTTCTATTTCTGCTACAAGCTCCACACAGACCACTAAACTTCCCACCGTAATTATTCGGGCCTAGTTTCACGGTGTAAAAATTACCCGTGTGAATCTGCATTTGGTACGGATCTTTGTATTGTACCAAGAGGCTACATTCGATCAACTGTACATATATGGTCTTTGAACAGCGAGTTATCAGTACACCAGGGATGCTAGCGTAGTATGTGGGGTCGATTCTCACGCCGTCAACCTAGAGAGAATAAAAGCACATTTTTCAATTATGTCTACATTTTCTATTCACAGTATATTTCGTAGCGTCGTTATCTATTTCATTTTTGTCAAACTTGAACTTCATAATAGGGTTTCATTATTAGAAGTACAAGCCTCTATACACCGGCAATTTACACGGAAATTGTCGGAGATTGTGTCTGCGGACTCAATTTCGTTAAAGATTTTTTGAGGAGTACAATGGCTTCCACCATCGATGGACAGGCCACAATTCCATTATAGTGATGATCGGACCTTTTCGGGGGGGGGGGGGGGGCTTGCAACCCCATCTAAATTT
>JAYMFW010185357.1:0-12137 GCA_036785005.1 Tubulanus punctatus
TCTTTGTGACTTTGTGTATATTAACTGCATCCCTATAGTTTTCCAAGTGGGCATGAGGTCCCTGGACCCCTAGTTAACCTATATAGTCAATTTATGGTAGAAGTACCTATGCGGGAAATGGTTGAAAATGAATGTTTGCCAAAATTAAAGAATTATCATCATTTATACGTATTTCCATTTCCAGCTTTAAAGATTATCATTAAAAATACTCAAATTGATTTTCTGCTTTCCTATAGACCCCACCAACTATTGTGTAATTTGGTTATATCAGATGCCGCTATGTTGTTTGCAATCCATTTTTCAATATCATCTGATTTGGCAGATTGTATTAAATAGGAATTTATTTGAAGACTATTTTTGTACATTAATTCTAGGCTGGACTTGTGTGTAAATTGAATACAAGAGCTACAATATTAGCTGCGACCAACCCGAAAGGAAAGTACGACCCTACTGAGGTAAATTCAATAGCCATCTTATTCAAACTAGCTAAGGTAAAGGTTGATGATGTGTAATATATGATTTATAAATTTCAGTCATTAAGTGTAAATATTGCCCTTGCGAGCCCGTTATTGAGTCGTTTTGATTTAGTTTTGGTTCTGCTCGACACACAGAATGATGAATGGGATGAAATAGTGTCTTCGTATATACTGGAGGGTAAACGTCCATCAGGTATATTTAGAGATTCTCTCCATTTTATATGTAATTCAGTCATTGCTTAAATCATTCAGGATTTCTTGGATTTAAGAAATTTCAGTGATTATTTGTGGGGTTATTATCATATCTTGAAGCATGAATTTGATATTTACGAATGATAAATAGCAGGTGTGTTTTCGTTGATGGCACCATAGACTTTTCTTACAAATTTCGATATTGAAGGCTTGTACTATGAATAATTGAATGCACCAATTTGTGTATTTCATAATGAACATCAATCCTATCTTACCAATTATTGTTACTGAATATTAACGCCTGTTGCTGTTTACAGATGGTGTGGCGGCTAAAGATTTGTGGAGTATGGAGAAAATGAAAGCATATTTCTGTTATATTAAAACACTGACTCCTTCTATGACTGACGATGCTGCCAGGTAAATCACAGATGATAATCAGATTCTGAAGTCGTAACTTTTGGGATCAAGATTTTTGTGATGCCTTTAACAACCTAGACGGGTATCTTTCTTAAAATTGAAATAATGTTTATGAATATTGAGACCTGATTTTTGTGACGACTTTGATGAGATTTACTGTACATGTACATGTGGTTGAAACTGTTGTATTTTCACAGAGTGTTGCAGAGTTATTACAGAGCTCAGCGTAGTGCTGATGACAGAAATGCAGCTCGTACGACTATGAGACTACTCGAGAGCATGATACGATTATCACAAGGTTTGTAATACATGTAGATATATCATCAGTCATTGGATCAGCAACGATCAGCTAAGATGTCAGAGAATGCAAATTATATAGGCAAATCACTTCAATATGTTAAAAAATTGCCTCGGTGCCTTCCAAGTTCAAATTCATGAAGATATCTTGCTTAGGCGAAAACAAACTTCACAAGCGAGGATATTCATTTAAAAGTTGAAATGCTTTTCAATATTTTACGATAGAAATTTTGTCAAGAAGTGCCCCATCATAGGACATATCCTGCTGCCTGTGAAGTTATTATAATGTTCTGTTCCAGCTCATGCTAGGCTTGTTTGTCACTCTGAGGTTACTGTTGTCGATGCTATCACAGCTGTCTTACTAATGGAATCTTCTATGCAGGTGAGTCCAGTGTGCTCTCATCCTTTTCTGTTCAAAAGTTATGAAAATTCTGGTAATCTAAACAGTGACTAGGGATTACTCCATTATCTTTAGGTCAGCACATAAAATGAATTGTGAAAGATGTGTTATATTTATATTTCTTGTAGCCAACTACACAAAAAATAGTTTTCTCAAAGTAGCTTTTTAGTGTCGATTATTCAGAACATATTTTTAATTGCAGGGTACAGCTTTACTTGGTGGTATTAATGCTCTTCATACTTCATTTCCTGATGATGCAGAGGAAGAGTATGTTAAACAAGGTACCCTAACCAATTTATTAATTTTGATTAATTTTCTCACATTGTCATGAATGGTAACCTGACCTGTGACACTTCATAAGCGTCTGGGCATCTCTGATGTTACCTCTCCTGAGGGAAATATGGATATAATTCACTTAATGGATACTGGCACTATATATATAATATTTATTTTCACCTTTTACAAAAAAAGCCAGCCTCTTAGAGGCTTATGAGACAAAGAAAGATAATATCAATGATATAGAAATACAAAATATTATCATAATTGATAGAAATATAGTAATTGTTTACAATTATGTTGTTTACAACTATATATAAGTTTATTTTTGTTTTTTAATAAAAAGGTAAAGCTCTTCATATCTAACTTACAAATTCACTTCTGTTTCTAATTTCCAGCTGAAACCATTCTGATGCGCCTCGGTCTCCATGATATTTGGGAACAAGAATCGCAACGGTTGACAGAAGAGCAATCCAAACGTAAACCACCTGATACAGACAATCCGGATGAACCGGATATTTCAATCAATGAGCGTATACCACACGAGACTGATCGTGGAAACTGTGTAGATCTGACTACCGGTAATCGAGTCCTTTCTCCGACATATTCTCAGTCACGCGTTCGACATTCTCGTGAGGAAGTTACTGAGATAATTACTGCTAATAACACTAGTGAAACAGAAATAGATATGATGTCCGTGTCTACTTTACTGAACCAAAAATCTGAAGATAGTGTCTTATTAGATGATAGTTCAATTTTATCTCAGCAATCAAAAGATGACATAATAGATAACTTCCTGAAACACAGAAAGAAATCACCAACCGTGGGATTCGTCACAGAAAAAATTCAGGCAGTTCCTTCATCAAATTCTGGTTTTGGCAATGTTTTTCCGTCTACGCAAAATGACCTTTCGTTCACGGATAAAAAGCAACTTTCTGATTCAACATTCCACGGAGGTTGGGGTGACTGCAACCTATCCCAACGGTCGATTAAAGTCAATGAGGATAAAATGAACAAACTATTGGAAACGTTTCGAAATAAAAGTTTGAGTGCAAAATGTTCGAGTACCCCGAAACCAAAAAATGATTCAGGTAGATCACCCGCTGGAATTCATTCTCTGAGATCTCCGAATAAATCGAAGAATGATGATCAAATTCCGTTTGGTGTTTATTCTGCAACAGTGAAAAGATCAAACTCTGTGAATAATTCCAGCACTGTTTCAACAAATACTCTCAGTAAATTGAGTAAATTTTCATTTGTGGAAACCGCGAAATCACAAAACCCGAATTCAGATTCATCTAGAAATGATGAAAATACGAGTGAACCAAAATATTTATTGAAATTCAGTGAAAAATCATCGGATAAAGAGAACACAGCGAAAAGTCAACGAAATCCAGTGAATATTTTCACAACTAGTGACGATGATGACTTTTCTGATTCAGAACTTGATTTTCTACTGCCAAATACGAAAAAACCAAAATTCTAGTTGTCATATGATTTTATTGTTGATTATATGCATTTTAAGTTAATAAGACAACCTTATTTTCTCTGTATATTTGTTATCCATATCGTTTTCATGCAGAAATCCTATCATACTATTGTATACAAAAGTGCCAATCCCACAGAAAATAAACAAGTTTGCCAAAATAATGAAATGAATGATAGTGAGATACAGTCAACATTTCGGGGCCAAGATTTTTGTAACGATTTGGACACTTTGATGACTAAGTTGAGGTTTACTAACTCTACACAACTTGAGCATTGACTGATGGCGATAAATATGTACCAGGTCTATGAAACCAACCCCTTGGGACATTAAAGACTTTATCAGGTACATCTCTACATACAGTACAAGCTCAGAATAGTTAATGCAGTACTGATAAAGAACAGTGTTACTGGCGAGTGAACTGGAATTGTGTTAGCGCCGTTACAGTGATCACCAACACAACACGACACGTATGAATGAGCTGCTTTCAATGTTCGTGGACATTTTAGTTCATCGATTCCTTTCTCCCCGCACATTCTTGCTATGTATTCAAATTCCATCAACTTGTACGCCATTTTCTGGAAAGCGGAGCAGAAGGATGATTATCTATTTTGAAATGATTGCTTGATGGAGTAGATAGGGTCCGTGAATGCAATGTGAAGTTGAGCAACCTCTATATTGTGTCAAGATGTATCTACATGTACATGTACAACAAAATCATCACATTATGTTAGTTCTTATCAAATAGATTTCTTATTGATTCAATACAATTACAAACTATGAAACTGGATTTCATTTCAAATGAAAAATAATTTTATTTTCCAATCAATTAATTCTTTTAAAAGTTATTTGTTATTATAACTTACAGCACATCCTTTAGTTTTGTCACATTCTTTGTAGGGGACATCACTAAAATCTCCACCATCTTTACACTTTAGAGTACTGTTCACTATTATCCTGTTGATATGTCCTGTCATGATGTCTTTAAGTTCGTGAGCGTTCATTGCTGGGAGTATACCTGCTTCTCCCTCTTTCAGGGCGCTATCGTAGATACACGAGTAACATTTCACTGCCAAACCTACAACATAATTAGTGAAATTGTGTGGTAAACCTTGGTTGTTAGTAAACCTTGTCTTACGAGGACAAAACATTTTTGTAGCATTGTCTACTCATGAAAGAAAATTCTGTCAGGAGTAAAGCGAAATTACAACTTAAATCGAGCAAGATTTACTGTACTTTTAACAGCTGAAAATTAGAAAGATCAAATTCTCATACTTTTTCTCAGTAAATTGAAGTTAAATAGAAAACTTTGAAGTGTCTGCTTGGTTGAAAAACATTGATTTTTGCTAACATTTAATACTATAGCTTTCTCAAGTTGAAATTTAGAAAATTCAAAATTCAAACTTTCTGATATCATATGACATCATATCTAAGTCTGTTGTAAAAATACAGCTTTGAAATTTGTAATGGAGATATCATATCATATAATAATCAATGACAGAAAGTTGAAAAAACAGCTTAGATTTGTTTTTAAAATTGGTATTAGAATTTCTAGTATTTTATGAAAAGGCAAGCAGTCGTAGCATGATAAAATTACCTGTGCTAAAAAATGATCCAAAAAGGGCCAAAATTAACCAGTATTTGGCCATAGCTCGCAATTTGTTCAGATTTTCACAGTTCTTTCAAATATTCCCTTGTAGATATAGGCAGATTTACAACAGGGTAAATGCGTTTGTTTGGTTTGATCCAATCGCATCGATTTCTATCTAGACTTTTTCACCAATTAAAATTTATAAGTAATTGGCTCGTCGTGCTCCCATGGAATTTTAAAGGAAATCAATTAAAACAGGTGTTTTTCTAGAACGATGTCATGTATATATTGAAATTATTTTGTTTGATTCGTAATTCATTGCCATTCAGGGACCTCGCATTTCACCTTAAAACAATTTGATGTTTTCCTCGAATTAGTAAATTTATGAACTACATAATACTAAAAAAAGTCAATGGTAAAATCATGTTGGAATTGGAATATTCTATTTTAAACATGTTACGCTTTAGAGAATTTAGTCATAAAAGAGTATTAGAAATATTTTAATATAGGTTCTTTTAATTTTCCTCCGGTGAACGCAGTATTGCGCCAGAAGTAATTGGGGATTCGAACCTGCTTTAAAACATTTTACTCATGCCATCTAGCGATTGTTTATTGTTACTATAGAAACTGAACCAGGAAGTAACTGGAAATTTCATTCTAAACATGAAAAACCATTAAATTCTATCTTTAAACTTGGTGTTTACTTTTATTCTTCACGACTTATTAAAGAGAAACATTGGTGAGAAAAAGATGCATTTAAATTTTTAGCTAAACATTTTGTGAACATGAGGAGAAAATCACTTTTAAATTTTAGACATCAACAAAGTAAAATACAAATTAATCTTTATTGTTCTGTTTGGTTGTTGTAAAAAATTAGTTTCTAGACTATTGCAGCCTGAGCATCAATGAAAACTTGTCTTTATTGAATTGTGTTTATAATTTTAGATCAAGCTGTTATATCGTTAGAATGTCGATGATAAAAGCTAAACCGACCCCTCGAATGCCAGCAGTCGATTGCACCAATCACATTGTTCCACCACTGGATTTTTCATTTTGTCGTTTAGTAGCTGTTGAAGGTAAATTCCTACTTATGATATTCCATCACGGTTGTTTATAAAACTGGATAGGAATGGTAGAATAAAATCTCACAGATTTTAGACAGTATTTGTTTTACTGTAGATTTTGTTTTAGTCCTTGTGACCATAATCTCGGAATGTGGGACTGAATTTTGTAAAAGATAATCCAGCCATGATAATTATATAATCATAGCTAGCCCTACCTATATGTACATCCAAAAGAAAGGTTGTATTCTTTCTATAAGGTAACTTATGCTTTTTTGAAACTCTCAGATCAGATTATGGAAAAACCTCTTCCTAAGCACCTGTTACTGGCTAGGTTCTAATTGAAATACCTTCCCTTTATCAGAACATGTAATAGCAACTGTTCATTTATGTTAGATGCCCTGGAGGAGGAACCTCGCATTGTGTCACCGAGAAAAGAAACTGCTAGAAAATTAGCGGAAGAAGAAGTAAAGGAAGAAGATAAGACGAAATCTCAGAGTCGATGTTTTCGTTTACATAACAACGCTATATCAGATCTGTCATCATTAATTAGTTCAGCTAACAAATTATTTGAGCAACCGGATGAAATCGGTTGGATTGATTTATCTTTCAACGAAATAACATCAATTGATGATGTAAGTACTCGTATTCATCCGTCTAGAACTTGACCCTCATCTTAGGGGTCATCATTCAATTTGTACAAGCACAAATCTATGCCATTCTCTAGACCCTCTCCCTCCCCTGTATGCATCATTACAAAGGATGATGATGAAATTTTCAAACCCTCACTCTCTGCTATGCATATGTATTGAAGGATTCCTAAATCATTTTAGGGATTCAATCAACTGGCGTCAATAATGCAACCATTGGAATTTCTTTGGAAATTGTGGACATACAAATGATGGAAATTCAATATTTCTTGTTGAATGTTTTCCTCAAATAAAGCTGCCTCAGAAATACTGAGCAGCTTAAGGCACTCTCTGTTTATAAAACGCTTGTGTCACTAGTAAAATCTTTGTTTATTTAGCTACATTTACATGTATAAGTTATTTTTTTAATCAATTTATTGCAGTCAATATTGAAATTTGAAAATCTGAAGATTCTCTACCTTCATGGAAACGCCATCTCAAACATTGATGACGTTAAGAAACTAGCTCATTTACCACATCTGCGAAAACTCTGTCTCCATGGAAACCCAATCGAAAGTATCAAGGTACTGAAGAAAATAATTTTTTCACCTCAGATTCAATAATATATGTTTTGGAGTGTGATTGTGTGAAAATATTCATTGAAACTCTAATGTAGGTAAACTAGAGTATGTTTGAAGAAAATTTCCCTTCATAAACTTCATTAGATTATAAACTAAACACCCCAGACTTAAGCCCTGCCGAGGTAAAAACTTTTACCCAACTTATTTCAATGGAAACTTTGAGGAATATATTACTTTGATATGTTTTATTTTGTTTTTGTAACAGGGGTACAGACAATTCGTATTGGCTCACATCCCTCAGTTACTGGAATTTGACTTCAGCAATGTGACGAAAACTGATCGTGCTTCAGCTGGTGCCTGGGCTCGTATTATGAGCACAAAAAAGAAAACGAAAAAAATGCAAGGAGATTAGATCGATAACTGGAGAATTAATTTGTGCAATGGAAATTTTAAGAACATTCAGAATGACAGAATCATGTGAAAAAAATGATCTCGGGTATCTCAATATTTTAAATTTGTATCATACATACATAAAATGAAAGAATTGAAAAAAGGACATTTGCTATTTCTTCAGATATCAAGGAGTGATATGTATGTGAAGTTCTGATAGTCTTATATGAATTACAAAAATGTACAGTATTTGAATCACTGAGAAATTGCTAACATACCATGGTACCAGTTTGTTAGCTGCCTAACTGAGCAAAACTTACTTTTCTTTATGTATATTTTATATGAGTTATTGTATATTACTGCTGATCAGTCTATATATATTCTGTAAGTTTCTATATCTATTGTGTGTCTGAGATTATCAAAGCTCAGAATTATCTTTAATCCGTCCAAGTGAGTTATTTTAATCATTGAATGTTGATTATTTTCTCATGTAGATTTGTAAATTTGAAAAAGACGAAATTAATTGTTACAAAATTTCTTGTTATGATTTGGTTTAATTTCTCGTTTTTTGGCTGCTTTTGATTTAGTATGGGCAGTTTAGTTTGGAGACGCACGTCAGCTCAAGTTGATTGCTACATGACCCGTCACGGCTCACTGACGCCTCGGTAAGTGAGTATCCATACTTTAGCGCCCTCTATCCCTGACACTTTGGCGTACGCTGATTGGGCAGCAGCCCGGAAGTGTTTTTACATGGTTTATAGTAGAAATCTTAAAAACGGTTCATAATTTCTCATTTTTAGATAAAATACTGAGAAATTTATCACTCCATACAATGGGTAAGATTTATGTTATATATTCATTATGTTGCATTGTGTACAACTTGTCATTTTCAAGTTCAATGCATATAAAGATTACTGCTAAATCTTCAACAGAATCAATTCAAATCAATATTTTATTATTTATTTCAGGAGTTACTACAACGACATCGTTTCTCCTGTCTTCGACGATCAGTATCTTGTTATTCGCTGGAATGCAGATGTTTAGACACCAGCTAGCATCAAAAGAGTACTTCACTATCTTGGGAGGATTCCTTGGATCAAATCTTTTCATTTTCCTTTTAACTGTATCCTTTAAATTAGAAAAAAACTGTAAAATTCAACTACAAGTCAAAACTAAGACCATAATATCTGTAGTTTGTAGAATCTGATCTACCATAGTGTTGGTAGTGCATTTCCATTCCAGTATAAAAAGATCAAATTCTTTAACTGGAAAGCATAGCACAATCTAAAAATGGAATAGACCTAAAAACTGCATGCAGTTATGCGTTGATTTTTCCGTGTTCCAAGTCAATCTTGGTAATGAAATAATTTAGATTCCTTAATTGATGATCCAGGCTGTAAATAATCTAGAAAATGCCATGTTTGGAGAAGGATTTCAAGCAAAACTTTTACCAGAAGGTAATTTAAAATAGTTTTATTTCAGGGCAGTCATTTGATACCATGTAAAATATCCTCATATTGCGATTCCATCAAAAATTCCTTTAATTTTTTGAATATTATATTAAAATATGAAATTGTAAAAAAAAGATGCAGCGATACTATTCAGTTATCTTATGAAGACCTCAAGGAACGCTACAATGATCAGGTGCTAGTATATATTCATGTTTTTCTTTAATTTTTTTCAGTTATTGGTTGTTTACTGATGGCTTTATTCGCTTCCAGTTTAATACACAGAGTTTGTGTCACTACTTGGTATGTATCTGATCATTATATTACATGTACTCTGTACGTCAGAATATGTCTCACTCTACCCTTTGAATTTCTTAGCTGTTGTATTTCTATGTATATAACATGTGAAAGCTCATTATAATAAAAACTTCGATAGTAAATTCTGCCTCATGAAAAAATTTCAAGTCATGATTATATACTGAACAAACTATCAGTAACTGTTAATTGTTTTAAGTGAGGCTTTCCTGTGCAATGCAGTGAAATGAATATTCATGTTATCCTTCTGTATTTTCAGTTTGATATTTTCTCTGATGGCTCTGTACTATATCAATCGAATATCACAAAACATTTACGCTGCTCCAGTCACTTATACACCAGTCACTAAATCGGGCCGAAAGAAGAGGAATTAGCAATTCTATCAATTAATGATCTTTTCTATAAAAAAATATAAATCTATTTTCTATGTCAATGCAGTCATCCTCAGATATTTTGTTTTAACAACAAATTTGTTTTGATATCGATATTGTTCTCAGAAAAACATTCTGTACACAGCTTTTTAGGCGATGGTTCATCAATGAATTATCTTTATTCCATGACTTACAGTAAAATGTATTGAATGAGAAATCCATCAGTTCTGTATTTTACCATGTCAGTTCTAAAGTATTTTCATTTTTGAAGCGTTCATTTCTCTTAGATGAATTACTGTATTTTGATTATCTGCTGTGAAAAGATTTTAAAAAGTTTTGGTCACATTTGCTACTTAAAGTGAAACAATATAATGTAGACCTATGATTGTGTCAATCTGCATCTGATGCATTTAGAAAAAATAAAAATATTCAAATAATATTTATCTGTACTTCATGTTTTAGTTTTGATAATTTGAAGGCATTGGGGAAAATTCAATGAAAAAGAGGATGGCTAAGTCAAGTCAAGTACATAGTATTGAAAGGAAACTTGCAGAGCTAATCATAAAGCATACTGGCATGTGAGGAATTTTCAGGAGCTAAACATGAGAATTCTGCAGACTGCATTAAAACAAGTTCTTGAAGATTTCTGAGGAACTTCAACTAACAACAGAAAGCCTTTTATTTATTGAAAAAGATTTATTAACTCCTGAGGATTTCGTAGGTTTTGCATTTGAGGATTTTCAAAATCCTTAAATTGTATTCAAAATGGCATTTTATTACCATCATTGTCTAACATATGTCCAGCCTGAGACATTGATAAGTTTTGTATGACGTTCATAGCTTTGGTTACACTTTCTTCGACAGATAACTGAGCCTTCGGGCCACCCATGTCTGTTCTCACCCAGCCTGGATGCATGGCCACAGTCAAAATACCATACGACTTCAGCTCAGCAGAAAGAGTTTTTGTTACCATGTTTCCTCCAGCCTACAAGATGAAATAATTTTAGCCTTGTTATTAATTCACAATTTCATGCTATGGTAACAAAAATTCAAAAAGGATTAGACCTACCTTTGAAACTCTGTAGGAATAGTAGCCACCATTAGAACCAGATATTGAGCCTAGAATCCCTGTTAAATTTACAACTACTGATCCGAATGGACTTTTTGTGGCTTTCTTTTCAAGAACTGCATGCTTTTTTAGGACAGGTAAGAACGACTAAAAATAAGCAGATGAAGAATCTCAAATAGTAATTGATAAAAGATACAAAATACAAATTCACAAATCCAGACACAGAATCAAATTGGATTCCTTTAACATAAGAACAATTTGATATCAAGTATTTGAAAGTTAACTAAATATATACCATTGTACCATGAATCCTCGATTTACACTAAAATCTAATTGAGAATCATTCTTGAAATGAACTTCATATTTCGTTTTTTTTCTAACCTTGAAGTAATCATTGACCCAAGAATGAAGTCAATGATTACTTCAAGGTTTTACATATATATTGATAATAAAAGAAAGCGATTCACTTTGAAACATTTTTTTTTAATCACTGACCTTTGACATGAATAGCGGTCCACAAGTATTGGTTTTAAATGAGTCTATCATTGCTTGCATCGTTACTTGTCTAAGTGGAGTCACTACATTGATACCGGCATTATTTACAAGCAGACCTAATCCTTTATCACCAAGAATATTACTTGCTTCTTCAGTACATCTCTCAATACTTTCCAATTCCGCAACATCTGAATTAAATTAATTCAAATAAAGGTTTCAACTTATCATTGAAGTCTATTTTAGTTTCAATAAAGGAACATACTTTTGAAAAATAATCATATATTTTTTATTATTACCTAATTTAAGAATTTTAACATTTGAGTTTGTAGAGGCAACATCGTTCAACTCCTGGAAAAAAAGACAACCATAACACAGGCATTAGCAAAAATACATGTATTTTTGGTATTAGGTAACGGGTGTCATAATGTAGGTCAATTCGTACATGTGCATGTCATGCATACGACTATTCAGCTTACCTTCGCTTCTGATGGATTTCTGCATGTTGCCAAGATAACTTCGGGGGCCTGTTGAAGACCCGCAAACTGCTTGATGAATTCCAAACCTAAGCCTCGATTTGCGCCGGTAACAAGGACAGTTTTGGCCCTAATCATTTTGACGAGCGTTTTTATCGTGAGTCCTTTTA
>JAYMFW010185468.1:0-15407 GCA_036785005.1 Tubulanus punctatus
GTGATAATTTGTAATCTAGTGTTTAGAGGGTGGTGTATGAGAGCTGAATCGATTCCTGATGGGAGAAATAAGAAAGAGAGTACAGCAACAGATTCAATTTTTTAATTGCATATTGAGACATGAAAACATTTTGCAAAGCAATTCGCAAAATACTATACTTCCTTTTCATTGTACCATCTTGAGAACCATCTTGAGAATTATTTTCATTCCAATGGAATGATAATTTCATTCCCCAATATTTTTCATACCGGTACACACTTCTTTTACAAAGTCTATAGTTCTGTTTATCCTGTCACAAGTAATCTCAACCATTTAGCGGCAACAATTCTGAATATTGGTTTCCAGTGTGAAACAAAAACAAAACCAAATGTTAACATGGAATCAACGCTTCAAAATTTAGGTTGTTGATTGTTCCCTACCCAGGAAACTTAAACAACTTTCGTTCTAATATCCATGGTTGAAGGGATGAAGGGAATTTAACGTTGTTGTCACTAGAACCTCTGCCAAACATTTCGATTTCACATCATTTCAACTTATCACTATAGCGATCCGCAATGAAAATTCTCAATCGATAACTCAAAAATAAACTTAAAACTTACAATATTTTTGAAGTGGTGGTATCGATATAGACAGAACGGCGTGTTTGAGTAGAATGAGAGAGGTGCGCTCCAGTCGTGCGTTTAGGAATATACCATTATCCACCAAATCCGGAGCGGGAAACTCTCTTACTATATTATAATCATATTCACAATGGTATCGTCCAATCGGTCAATTCGGTCAAAAACAAAAGAAATTCTATTGTGGATGTTTAACGTGACAAGTTTCTAGGACACAATCAGTCCGGCGTCCCCGCCCTGAGCATTTTTTGTATTCCCCATCGTTCTTAGCTCATACTCAGTCTCATTTTCCACTCGATGACGCCTTAATTCGATCGTTGGAGAAAAATATGTTTATACGTTTTTTATACAAATAAAAAATCATTAGTTGCGATAAACTCTTAAATAAAATAGAAATATTTCGTTCTATGGCTCCAATCGGAGCCCTTTTGCGGAGCCACCCCTTATCCGACAGCGATCGAAACACGGATGGTGTCAAACCGTGTTCCTGTAGTTGAAGACGTAAATCTTTACCCAATCGACACGTCTTCACATCAGCATGAAAGGGAAGTAATGGCCGAAAATAACATTCTTCGCCAGCTCGACTCAGCTGCCCCAAAAAGGCATCAATTAGGTAAAATAAACCAACGTCGCTTAGTCTGGGAAAACTACCCTCTCTAGTCTCTGTGCACGTCAAACTCATTTCTATGGAATAAAGTTGTCTAACTTCAAAGTATTTATTTTATCAAGTAAATTGCTCCAAATTAAAAAATTAAATTGTATCTTTCATCCACATATTGTGATAATTGTGTATCCTCTGATGTGATTGGCATTGCGGTCGGTGGGGTGTGAAGAAGAAAGTAAAAAACATCCTCCAACCTCTTGCCAATCTTACTCAATGGATCCTTGTTTGTCACTTAAGTTGTGTATGTTGTGTGATTTCATATACAACAGTCAACAACAGACTTGTTTTTTGGCAAGCCATCCTTGTAGTTGCATATGATTTTACTAATACTTTGGCCGGAGAGAGTCCATTTTATGTCATGAACGCAATTTCTTCTGTTATTGACTCAAAAGATTATAACCTGACCTAGTGTAGCAATATTAACTGGGAGATTAATTCATCCATTTCACAATAGTAATTTTTGGATTTCTTCTTTCCTTTTTAGAGCAAATGCAAAGATTCGCTGGTCTCGGTATCGGACTTTCAAGGTAATGAATTCATGCCTCGAGATATTTCCCCTCAAATTTCTTATTAAAATAAAAATCCTAAATTTAATCGTTGATTATCCAATTTGTAGCGTTTTCGCTGAAAATCTGCTTTCTCATCCATGTGTTACACTAAGACGACAATGTCAGGTAAGCTAATATTACCGTAATTCATAGAGCCCCAGTTACGAGTAGCTTATTTCCAGGCTAGGAATTTAATGCAGTGTTCTCACAGGTCATGGAATCCTGGAAAAGTCATGCAATTTGAAAATTGGAATTCCAGGCCTGGTAATCCTGGAAAATCTGGCTTTTTTCTTCAGAGTCATGGAAAAGTCATCATTGAATTTCAGAATTGGCCTTAAGAAATTTTTGAAATCAAAGTGTGGGTGGCACACTATACTTGAAAGATCCGTTACTTGTGGAGAAAATTCATGCTGCCATATCTGTCGCCAAAGATTTCATGATGGGATGAGGTCATGGAATTTTAGGTTTCAGTCATGGAAAAGTCATGGAATTTCAGATAAGATGACCTGTGAGAACTCTGTTAATATTACAGTTTGTCGTATCCGATAGTTCTTTAGGCTTTTATCACCACGTATTATAATGTATGTGTTTGAATAACTGTTGATAATTCTACTTTATAGTCACTTCTCAAAAGCTATTTCAATTCCAATTGCCTATACCTATACTCGTCAATTTATATCCTTTTCTTTCAGGTTCACCATGATTCAGAATGGTATCACCTAACCCCATTTACTATGTTCACTGTTATATACACTCTACAACGCAATCAAGTAAGTTTTAGTTTAATCTGCCCATGTGGTACGGGGGTTATCGCGTCTGCTTTGTGTACGAGAGATTTGCAGTTCGATACCCGTGTGGATACATCTCGTCCTGCGAATCCAGCAGAGTTACACTGAGACGTCGAAAGCTACAATAATGTCGGATCAAATGTACAGTAGAAGCTTGTTGTTACAATGACACAGCACAGATATTTCTGCAGTACAAATTTGCCAATATGGTTTGAATTCAATTTCTATCCTATATAATGCAAAATTCATAATAGCGTCAAATTAGTGGCATTATTACGAGCTTTGAATCATATAAAACATATGAAAGTGAATCTGGTATAATTTATGCCTGTTGATAAAAAAATTGTGTGCTTTTGGTGTTACATTTTCTCTGTCTGTTCGTTTCATCAAAACTCCAGCTCCTGTGACACACGTATTTATTTTTATACTGTATAAGATCTCCTATCTCTCATGTCAGATTCTAGCATAAAGGGGTTGGAGCCTTTTTATCTGAAAAAGATATTGAAAATGAGTTGAGCTCTTAATGAATGCTTAGAGATCCCGGTGTTTCACTGAACCAAACTTAAACAACTTTTGTCAAAATTCTCTCAAATTATGTTCCATATCTTTGATAATATAACGCATAATTTCATCTGTATTTGTTATTTGTTTGAATAAAAACAAAATGTTTCAGTGTTCTTAATTTGGTTTTTCAGAGTCCAGCAACTCTGTGGAAGGGAATTGGCAGTGTGTTTGTAGTGAAGGGTATTGCACTGGTCAGCGAGGCAGCCATCAGTGAATTTACGCCTTTTCCAAGGTATATATAAAGTTTCTTTTGGTCTCAGATCTCAAATTCTTGTAAAATAATGTTGGCAAAAATACATAAATGTGTTCAATTCCAATGACATAATGATGGAAGTCTATATAATGTAAAGAATTTTGCATCATCAAGAACTTACGTTGCCCTACCTTTTGAATTAGAAGTCAACTCCTTCATTAAAGTTGACTATGTTACATGCATATTCTCATAAATTGCATTCTTAGCAACTTACAATACATAGGGGAATTACTTATTCCGGAAATCAATTTGAATTACCCTCATAACAATATGCTGGTTTCCTAATCAATTACCAATTTTCTATGAATATTTTTCAACATTTTTTTCTTAAGTCACTACTGGACCATCGTTCACAATAACATTCTATATTTTAAGGGAGGTGAACAGACACACTTCACCGAAAAAACTTGGTCAACATATTTTACTAAAAGGGTAAGGATTTCCTACGAATTCATCTTGTTGAGTTTCTTGACTGGGAACATTTCTGTCACAGTATTCTTTATCTTTCAGGTTGACTTTCATCATAACCACTCCATTTTTTGCCGCTAGTCTCATCGAAACTGTGCAGGTTTGTTACTTTACCATACTTTTAAACGGGCTTTTTATGTAATTCCACAACAAAACTAGAAACTATCATGTAAATGCTAATGCTGCCATGGGTTGCATCAAGCTAAATGGGGCTGATAATGTCGGTTAAATGTAACTAAATTAGCTTGTATATATTTCCAGAGGAGTTGTATGTAGCACAAGTGTTGCACGCAGGATTTTTTTTTCTCCCCTAGTTATGGCATTGGTGGTGGGAGAAACCCATCTCGAAAATGTGTGTCCTCCCACTGTACTGATTTAAATCGATAAAATCATAGTAAAAATGTCAAAAACGTCGGGGAAGAAATGAAATCTTCTACTTGTTGTAGATTCTGCATTCCTCACATATATACAGTATTCTCATGTTTCAGAGTGAAATAGCCAGCGAACGTCCCGGTGTTTTAGACTGTGTTAAAGAAGGTTTTACTCGTTTATGTGGATTTGGTGCGGCTCAAACAACCCGACTAATACCAATATGGAAACTCGTCATCCCAACTGTCATGTTCGGATTAGGTCACTACATAATCAAATCAGTCGCTCAGTACACTATGATGAATTTTCTACATAATGAAATGAAAGAGGTAATATTCTACAACTAAGTATATTCATATATAACCGAGGGGCAGGTCGGAATCCGTAAAAATTATAACAGGAACTATTTTATTATAGGGAAAATCTCCGACAGTGGACAAGGAGACTAGAGTCTCCATTTTCATAAACGCTAATTTATTTCTTGTGAAAGCTACCCTTCTAAGTCATCAAAACGCTAGAAATATTGAAACCGGTCGTTCTGAAAATAATTACCTTAGTTTATTAGGCTCTTCGTCTAAGTGAAAAGATCTCCAAATAATATTTTTGATGTATTTGTTCTGCTATATGAGGTGACTTCTTTAAAAAATATTAAGCTACAGTAAACTCCACTTACCTCGGATATCTTGGGACTGGGATTTTTTGTTCGAGTTAAGCCGTATTGCAAGTTAAGCGAGGCAAATTTCAATAGAATATGAAGCAAATGGACAAGAATTTTAGTTCAAGCGAATTCAAAGCTTAAATGGATCCGAGGTAAGAAGAGTCTACTGTAGTACTAAGCGAGTCAATTCCCAGCTCACTAGATCCAAACCATAGGAGCTTGGTGTGTGCATATGATGCTTGATACGATGCCAAGACAACGTAACCCCCTTATCATGCTAGTCTAGGTTAGCTTATCACGGCTAAAGGCCTCTTATAGACATTCAGTCCTAGAAAAATGTAGACATAGCTCTCAATTCTTACTGATCTCTTTCAGGATTCTGGCCGAGGAGATTCGGAACCAGCTCAGTCGATGTACGAACGATATTTTCCGGAACTTCTCGCCACGTTTTCGGGCAGCATCTGCGCCGACGTGATGCTCTATCCGCTGGAGACGGTCGTACACCGGTTACACGTGCAGGGAACGCGTACGATCATCGACAACACCGACGTCGGCCTCGGAGTCGTTCCGATTAATACGTCGTATGAAGGAGCCGTCGACTGTTTCAAATCGATACTCGTCAACGAAGGAATGATGGGATTCTATAAGGGATTCGGAGCGCTGGTAATACAATATACGTTACACGTGGTGATTTTGAAATTGACTAAATTCTCTTTCGAGCTGTTAACGGACGAATTCGAACCGCGCGTGGAGAGTAAAAGTAAAACTGAAAAACGCACTACTAGTACAAGTAGACCAGCAATGCCATGATTTAGACTGTGATATTATCGTATGTTATACTGTCATTGGGAGGCTTCAGAATGAAGCCTTCGTTTTTGTCATAAAATGACTTCTGAAGATTAAAAATGGGTTTGTGCATTTCACATTTCGTGATTTCAGAAAGCCTTACCTGACTTCATAAGTTACATATATTGCAGATTGGTGAATAGAACAGATAATGAGAAATTCAATCAAGTTGAACAAGTCACAAAAGAGTTAAGCAAGCTCTTTCTTATGCATGTTCAAATTTTTAGTCCTGGGATTCGAATTAAAAAAATATCTGAGGTCATATTGAACTTAAAAAATTAAATCAGGTATAGAAAATACCGGTTTTTTATCTGAGAAAATTCTTCAGAAGATAGAAAAAAGAAATCCTTTTCATGTAAAATTTTGACTACTCAACTCGCTGTCTCTATAACATCAGCATTTGATGGTCAATTCGAACAAGGAAAAAGCTTGTTTTTAACCTGATTAGAGAAATTTGATAATTAGTGCTGCTGCAATGGTATCAGTATTGAAAACGTCTCAAAACTTAATGTGCTAGAAAAGTATTTTTTCGTGGATTGTGATTTTCTATTGAGAAGCAAATCAATTTCGTGTAGGTATGTTGTCAGTCTTCACAAAAACTGGGCCCCAATGGTTGTCACAAAGAGTAACAACTTAGGTGAGGTTTACTGCATCTAGATTATGATTCAGCATGATCTTCTATGAATTCTAAATAATACAGTAGAGTATGCATAAGTCGGATCACTTGGAACCTTCGAATTTTGCCCGACTTATGAGAATTACGACTAACACATTGATTTTTGCATTAGAAAATACAATTGGGACTTAGATTCTTGTCCGACTAAGTGTAAATCCGGCTCATACAGATCCGACTTATGCGTACTCTACTGTACGTGATTGCTGTTTTTGAAGCTTTTTCACACAGAAAAATTTTGTCAAATTTGATGTGTGGCTTTGGTGATGTTGCTATCAATTAGATTAGACTGGTATGTGTATGAAGCGCAAATTATTATGAAATATAATTTTGGCAATCGAAGGTTTTAGTAGAAATGAATACCTGTAATTTTACGTGTAAGTATACCAGACTAATGATTGAAATAGATTATATCTAGTCGATATGGTTTAGGAGTGGATCCAAGGTGTTTTTCCGCAGTCAAATTTTGTCTCTAGAAAACAGATTCCTAGTGAATTTTCTTTGATTTGGACTAATGGTAACATTTTTAAAAGAAACCATTGTAAAATGACTTTCAAAGTACTCGGACCCCTAAAGGTTACTTATCAAACACCTGAGTCTAACCACTACCTCGCAATCTTAATGGGGTTCCAGCACACCAGCTATCTCACCAAGATGGCGCTGATGTAGAGTGGGTCAAGTTCTCATTGAAAATGTGAAGAGCAGAACTACTAACTTAACTTTTTCTGATAGTGCTTCACTTGCCTTTCAAAAGCGTTGATAATTAATGTTTCTTATTACAGTTTTGATCACTTGAATTGGTTAGTAAAAGATCATTGCATCTCTGATGGGTCCCACATATTTGAAAATTTGTCCAGTTTAAGAGACTTAGTTCATAAAATAGTAACAATTTTCGGTATTTTTCCAAAAGAGTGGAGTATAAACAAATGGCTATAGATGCCTAGATTCCATTCCATCTTAATCAGTTTTACATTAGAAATGCAGCATGTAACTGTATATTTTGCAACATTCAGAAATTAGAGCAAAAATCTGCTTTTGCCAATACATTTTCATAGAGAATCATGACTCACTTCACAGTAGCGACATCTGCTGGTCAAATCTGCAGGAACCCCATTTTGATGATTATTGCAGTGCTGCTATCTATCTTATATCTTTGTTACTAGTCCTACTTTCCTGAGATTTTCACTTATTCTTCGTGGGCGCAATATCCCTGGAGACCAAATTTCTGTTTTCGAGAAGAGAATGGCACATCAAAGTGTGTTGTCCATAAATCATTGAACCGAGTACTAATGAATTGGGGTTTTTCATCCCAGCTTTCGGAAAAACCCGGTTTTGAGGCCGACACAGACGTAACCTTATTTTCCCTAGCTGGATCCACTCCCGTAGTTGAAACGTAATTTATAATACTTTCCAAATATGAGATAATTTAATACAGATGTATGTTTATTAGTTTTATTTAAATAAAATTTGATAAGTCTCAATCAATATGTCGTGTCATTCGTTATAGGAATTGTCTCAACTATTCTTTTATGGGACAGTTTCGGGCTATGTCGGCAAAACTAGGTAGGCCTACACATGGATGCGTTTAGCGACCGATTTTCGGATCCGCTAAACCATTTACTATAGAATACATATTCTTTTATTGTCTATGGATGTGATTCACATACGCTAAACGCGTCCATGAGTGCCTATAGCTTAATGTTAATAATTATCTTCATTTTCTCCAATTTAAATTTTTCTGGAAGATTTTCACCAGTCTAAATCTTGGAATCTCTCGTCAACGACTCACGATGTCCTTTGTTTTGATACACATTTACTGGCATTCACTCTTTGTAGAAAGTATTTTCACCTCTGGAGCAAAGAGACTCACAAAATGGGCGTACCTGGAGTCCGGCGTCCAGAAAGCTTTGGACTGGAGTCTGGCGTCCATTAGGAAAAATCGAGGAGTCCGGAGTCCAAACTGACATGAATGAAAAACTCTTATCAAGTCTATATTGTAGAAGTTATATTTAAATCTTAAAGTCAACAAAACGGCTGGAAAACACACTCCGACTCGGAGACTAGTTACTAACTACTTCTTATGATGCATTACGGATGCCTCACTCTCATCGGGGCCTGAATATCGCGAAAACTTGCGGAGCCAGGCGTCCCGAAGCAGTCATTAGAATCCAGCGTCCGGTGATTTTTTCCGGCGTCCCGCGTCCAAAATACCCTGTTATGTCTCTGCAAAGTCGTTGTTTGTTTGCTGATTGGGTAAGTCGATTATCAGCAATAATTCATACAACATTTTTGAAATTAAGCCGGTCGAATGTTTGGTTACCCACCCAAATGTAAACAATCCTCTTTATAGAAAACAGTTTTATTTGCAAATTTGTTATTATTTTATGTGGCATTAAAACGAGATTGATATCGCATCAAGAAGGTCTTGCTTCAATTAAGGATTAATAATTCATGGCAGATTTCGACACTTAGACATACATTGGTAGCCTTATAACGGGTGGCGTTAACGTGTACGATATCTGTTGCAGAAGGAAAACATTTGAAATATTCATGAAACTAGAAAGAGACGTTTTACAAGACTTTAAAATTTGAAAAACTTAAGACACCGGTTTAATTAATTTCTCAGAAAAATTGTTAACGATATACCCAATAACTTTTCGTATTCGAACTCAGAGCCACTGTTTTCAAATCTTCGCATTAACTGCTAGACTAACGGGCTTAGCTTGCATGACGAAATCAATTTAACTATTGCATATAATTGGGACATTGAATTATCGATGGCAGCACAATACAGTCGTCTTCTAAACGGTATCAATATCGCCCAACACATGCAACAGCTTTGACTCTAGACTCGAAACTGCTTCCAGCTGTTTATTTAAGAAAATGCTTATCAACTTTGACGCAAACATGTTCAATATTAAGTAGTCATCGGTTCATCACAACGATAGCAAGCTATTCATAATGTCGCCAAATTTCGTATACTCCTGATTTTCCTTATCTTATAATTTAAAACGTCAGAATGATTGGCTGTAACCATGGTTGCTCCTGATTAATTGAATCATCTTTGTAGATGAAGTTATAGATTAAAGCCTTGCAAATAACGAAAGGTTTGGAAAACAGGGAGTATATATAATTTGGCAACATTCGTATAAATTGCTATCCTAACGATGAAACGATGACTTCTTTAAATTGAACAAGTTCGTGTAAAAAACGATTAGTATTTTTATAACAATATTTTGGAACAAAATTGGTTCTAGAATCGAAGTTTTTACGTGTGTATTGAACGATAATAAATTCTGCGGTTCAGAAGACCGTAGCGCTATGTTGTGCTGCCATCTATTGGTTGAATGTCGGCATTGTATGGACCAATAGTTACATTTAAGCGGGAAAGTTAGGTAAACCCGTTAGTCTAGTGGTTAAGGCGTAGGCTTGACGCGGCGGATTCGAGTTCAATATCCAAAGTTGTCGTTGGATTTGAGTCCGCGATTGGAACGCGACGTTTTTTTGTTCAATGGAAAAACGTTAATGGGCAGTACCCTTGAATATAATTTATCAAATTAAAGACTTGCGTAAACGATATTTGTCCTTCTGTATGTAATTCTATGTAGATTTCCAACGTTTTTCAATCTGCAAAGAAACGGTCTCGCACACATAGATTGAAATCCGTCCATAGCGCCACTCGTTATAATGCCAATCTCGCCTACCACGGTTATTCTTTAAGTCGAAATTTGCCACGAATTATTCATTTCAAATTAAACCATGACTTCCATGATGCGATTATATCAATCCGCTCGTTTCTAATTAAACAAAATTGTATATAAATTTTTATGAAATCTATAGGCACTTTGACATAAATAATGTATGTCATGCATGTCTACCTGGAAATGTTAGGAAAAACCTTATATATTGCCGAACTTTTCACAATTATGTATCTTTTCAATGGATTATCCACGTTCGCTCGACTCTGGGTTTGTGCCTCTGATTTTCGACTTTTAATTTTGCATCATTCGGTCCATCATCTGATAATAAAGCGTAAATCAAATGCACAAATTCTGACAGAATTATTCTTAGAGGAAGGGTGTTGATCAATGATAGGAAGTATGGATACAAATTTGATAATCGTGAAATGTCCCCACCAAACAACGAGACAGAGAGACAACTCAAATTACTTTTAAATGATTAATTATTACTAAATTAAGTATTTCATTATTCCTAAACGCCTACCATACATCATATTCCAGGCATATTGAGATTATCAAAGATTCGGATCTGATCGATTAATTTGACACTTATAATTGAATATCCAACGTTTGAAATACTGTCGATAGCGACTACATACCTTAACTAGTGCATCCTATTGTCATCCTTCATCACGCATAAGTATCATAAATGTTTAGATGTGAAAAGAGACTTATAACATGACTGGAGTCTGGCGTCCAGTAGGAAAAATCATGGAGTCCGGAGTTCAAAATCTGGATCAATCTGACATATGCCTCACCCTCATCGGAACATGAATATCGTGAAAACTTGGAGAAAACTTGCGGAGTCCGGCGTCCCGAACCAGTCATTTGAATCCAGCGTCCGGTGATTTTTCTTCCGGCATCGGACGCCGAAAATAGCCGGCGTCCCGCGTCCAAAATACTCAGCCAATTCAATCGAAATTCAAATCTCCGCCCGCGACCATCAAGTCAACCGTAAATTTGTTAATTATAACATCGAACAGGATTTCCTCAAGAGAAAACTAGCTGTGTCATTATACAAAGTATAGCGTTACAACTTGCCTCGTCTGTTTGTATCTATCGCCAAAATCTACTGGAGAAGGTGAGAAACGAACAAGTTGAGAAATTTATAACATTTTTCATATCTATATTTTGCACTGATTTCACATAGTTTACTTTACAATAATACCGTGTTACAATATGCATCATTCATCCTGTACATATCACCATCATACAGATTGAGAGACAACGTTCTCCCTCATCAACAAAACATGATTGAATAAAGATTTGAGTTCAAGGATCACGTTGACTGTACATTTTCCCCGTGGTGGTTTCTTGTTCCGATCTAACTTTTTCGACATGGCCCACAGTGTCGAAACGGGATGCCAGATAAGAACGGTCGTGTTCCATTTCGATCCGTCCCGAATGGACCAAGTGTCGATTCAAAAGCGCGGGAACTCATAGAGTGGTTAATGTAGTCAACGTGGAAGCAGCAGGTTTCATTTCCAATTAAAGTTATTACAATTGTGAGTACTCACAGATTATAGTACAGGTCCATAGCGGACAGTTTTGAAATTTAACGACGTTTTTTTATTCATTTTTCTCTGATTATCTGCAGCGAATCGAAAAACCAGAATTTTGCTGATAAGTATCTTAGCCAAATCAGGGTGTAATCTGAAACCCTGACTACCGGTAATCAGGGATTTGTTGTTTTACAACTCTCCATGGTCTAACTGCAAAGCTGAGGATTAGAGTCAACGCTGTATTTTCGAGGTTAAAGTTAAGTTAAGATTTTCCATATTACACATTATTATCAATCAAAAGCTTCAGCGATCTTTTCCAATAACACATCACGATTATATCACATGGTTTTCTTGAAATTTAGTTTTACAACGCAAATTACACAATACATATAGTTTATATATGTGAGCTAACTTTTGATATTTTCATATCGATTTTTAAATCACAAATAAATGCATTTTGCTGTGGGTTTTTCCACGAGAAAATAATATACGAATATCAAACACCCACACGAACTGGTGATATCTGAATTATTAGCCGGGAACGAAGAAATTCGGACGAAGAAATCTTAGTAGAATCAAAAAAGAGTAAAGAAGATTTGGATTTAAGAAATAGGCTCTAGTCTACTCTGGAGTATAATTTACGAGATTTATGTATAGCTGGAAGTGTTAATTGTGATTATATCGAAACAAGGCACCCTTGAATTCATTATTGGCATCCTGACTGTAATAGAAATTGCGCTGGCCTCGGGATTAACCGTTCACCCAGTACTTTGGATTGGTCTCAATACTTTAGGGTTGTTGCGTTGATGTCATTGATTATACATTTGATTATTTCTTTTTTTTGTCGACTAACCTGCGCCAAATTATGTTCACATTTGTGGAGCCCTGAATAGTGCAGGGCGGTTTAGGATTGGATTAATTTGGTGAGACGCCAATTGAATACGGGTGTGTTTCGTTTTAATAGCCTAAAACACTAAGTAAATATTTAGTAAATAGTCGAGTTAAATTACGAAAAAGGAAATAATGATAGCATATTGCATTGGAATATGTTTTTTGTATAATTGGTGGAATTAATACAAATAGTTATTTTTGTTACATTTGATATGTAGGATATGAGTAAAATTCGGACAACATTAACAGAACAATCAATACCCTCCCTTCTAGAATATAAATTTTGATTTGGCGTTTTGTGTTTCGCGGTGGAAATTCGTTAGACAATGCGACAAAAAGATTTAATAAATTGGGAACGCTACACCAATTCCCGTTAAATTAGATTGTTTTAATATGCTTTTTCACGAAACCTAAAAATAGTTTTTACTGAAAGACCTTGAAGTATGGAGGTTCATACATTAGATAACAAAAATATGCCGTTTCCAAATAAGTTTTTTTTCAAATATCATATATACAAGAGTATGTAATATATTAGTAAATATGGATTATATATGAATACTATGTACAATTTGACTAGAGACTCATCCCTTTAGTTTTTGAGATACACGCCGAGAGCTGATCACAAACGGCAACGTACCCCCATTGAGTATATTATAGTACTTGTATGATATCACACGACGTCACGACACCACGCCCTGGTACCCGATGGTTCGCCCTTTCACCATTGAAGCGATCCAGTGCAGGGAAATTCTCTCCCATTTCCCTGTTCGGTGTAACTTGAGATCAATAAAACACCCCCTGCAGCCTTGCGAACTTCAAATTTGACCACTCGCAGATCTTACTGACCAGAGAGGTGAGAACCGCCATTTGGAATCGCGGTACCGAGTCCACTCTGGAAATCGCGATAGGCTTTGAAACTTTTCTGTACACTTGGGGATATTTCGTGGAGTTTGTGATATCATACCAATAATAATCATAATCACAACAATAAATAAAACAAATATCATTAACAACATCACGTGACACTTAAACAACGTTTTGATATGTTTATCAGAGATGTTAAATATACGGGTCTTCTGCGAATTGGTTTTCCAAAATCTTCAGAAATGAATCTAAATCATCATAATTTCGAGTATTCATCAATAGTAGATTGATTCTTCAAATTAAACCACCCCCTTATATTTGTTAACGATTTTGGAATCTATTTTTTTCCATTTACGGTCTTCGGAACCATTGAAAATTTCCCATGTTTCTGAGCAATTTAAACCGACTTTGCGAGAACACCATACGCATGTAAATACATACACACATGTAATTTCCAAAATACTTCATTTTCAGCAGGTTGATTAAAAATCGTTTTGTAAACCGACGGTTGCTTATGACAGAATATATCGCAGCAACCGAATTACGTAGATCAAAAATATCTGTATCTTAGTTTTCTCTCTAATATTCTCAGGTTAATGGAGATCAAATCAGGAATTTGATGAGAATCGATTGATTTTAAGAATTTTGATATATTTAGAGCGCGCAATGTCACCCTCAACCAGAAAAATGTGGATCAAAAATATTCACTTCTTATTAATTTTCTCTCTTTTCTAAGGTAATGAATTCCATGAGAACAATCGGTTGATTACAGCATTTTGATTGATTGCGACCATGTGTTGACGGAAATTTTATCGGCAGGTTGCTAAATATCTACAGTTTGTCGAACTTCCACAGATAATTTGGACCGATTTCGCCGACATACACTGAGCGACCATCTGTTGTGACGTCATGAGGCTGATTGAATCCCTAGAAAACAAATTTACATTTTAAACATTGTAAAATGACGGACGCTATCAAGTACACAAAGAAAATGTCAAAATTTAAGATCTTCGTCATCAAGATGATGTAAACGAAGACTGGTAGCATTTTAGCATGTATAATTTTCTAATATATAGTATAATATATTCAATCAGTTATCACGCGGACTTCCCAAAATTGCGAAATTACATTTTTTCGAATCAGTATGAGGGTAAACTTTTATTTCGAAACTAATTCTAATCTAATTGATAATTCACTGATTGAAACGTTTTTCTCGGTATCGAAGTTCGCCGCCTCCGAATGTGAATATAAGCATACGTTACACCACCAGATGGCTCTAGTGTTCCATTTGGTCAGAATTTCTATGAAATGCATTGCAGAATTTTTGTCTGTAAGTTCTCATCAGAACAAAATGCCAGTAAAATGCAATGAGAAAAAACATTTAGAATTTCAAGATGTTATGAAATTTAGCCTAATATAATGCAACCAACCGGTTATACCACACACTTTTGGAAAAACAAGCAAGAATAGTATAACATTAATTCAAAATCAAGTGTTGGTAATGGAGTGGAGCCCAACTGAAAAGAAATAATCATTTACCAATAAATTCAAACATTTTCTTTCTATTATACGAAACTTTATTCATCAGAATTTAGCATTAAGATGAAAAACTTAAATCATCAGACGAAATTTATTTTGTTGTTAAGGTCATAACATCTTCAATGAAAATCTGACTCATAAACACTAAAGCCGCTCGGTGGGATGAATTTTTCTATGCCAAAAACCCAATTGATTGAAATGTTGCGTTTTTGAAACTATATACACGTACTTTCCCGTTCCTTTGTGGAGTCCATTCGTCAATCACCACTCTGTCATCAATATCAATAGTGAAACCAGATACTTGATCGATATCCTTCGTCAATCCATTCACGGCGTATAACACACCAGCTAAAATCATCAAAAATCATCCGTTTTTTTAATGAAAATTTGTTACAACGAACAAAAAGTTTGATGAAAAGTGCT
>JAYMFW010185579.1:0-12542 GCA_036785005.1 Tubulanus punctatus
TATTGGATTTAATTAATCGAGGTTTTATACATCCAATTGCCAAGGAAATTATGGATGAATCCATTATTACACATGTTTACCGTTAGCGTTAATCAATATTTCCGAGACAAAGGCTTGAAGAAACGCTTCTTTCTTTGTTGGGCCTAATGCTGACTATACTACCGCAATTCTAGTGTTGAACGGCGAGGCGGAGAGTTCATTTTCAGAGACACGTTGCTGCCGCTGGCTGACGGCATCTACTACATCATCAACACTGAATGAATGAAATGATCCGCTGATTGGCTAAGAGGATTTTACGCATCAATACCATATATGGCTTTGACTGATCATGAGCTCTGTGCGTGAAATGTCTCGGCCAATCAAATGGCTTTCTGATATATTTGACCATATATGGCATTATTGGAAATCATTGGATATTTTCCTCTGACACCACCTCCCCTGTCCTGAAAAATCCAACAGGGTTACACTTAACATTTTGTAAAAGCAAAGTAATACTCCTACTTGAACATAATATTTCTATTTTACATTATTACTTTTTCATGTTCATATATCCATCACTATAACCTTGTTCGATAAGTTAACCGAGTCAAATCGGTTCAGTCGTTCGATTGGTAACTCGGTTACAACCAAGTTTAACCAGCTTGAGATCTCGGTCCACTTGGTTAATTCAAGATGTCATCTTCCAAATTCCATTCATAGGCATTTTCACACTAAGACAACCCTCACTCTGGGTGTGGCCATTTTGAGTGTTGCTCAGTCAACAAAATCACTTTGATTGAGAGCTGTAACACGTTGACTGCTGACTACGAGTTTATTCATACTTCCAGTCTGTTGACCAGGAGCCAGCTAAGAAAATTCTCGTATTTGGCTCCTTTATTTACAGCTTGATAAAATCAAGCGCGGCACTCATAATACACATGTGATGTATTTGTTGGCACAGCGGATGGACCCATTCTGTTCTTTACTGATCGGTCAGTTTTCAATCAATATTTCCATGAGAAATGACACAATTCATTCCCCAGTGCCATGCCATGCTATGAGTGAGTGCCTTGGCAAACAAAAAAAGCACCCATGAAAAGACCCTCGGCAGTCAACAAATTTTGAAATGAAAGATGCTTGGAGACGCTTTCTGGGGCAATTTCAGCAATACATATGGAATGGATAAAAGCTTTTTTTTTTACAAATCAAAATACCAAAATCAATCATTAAAGCAATCTTTAAGATTTTTTTCAGATTTGTTTATACCGGTACTATAGAGTTGCTGATGTATATTGTTTAAGCCAGTTAGTATAAGCGGTCATGGTTAGCTCTTCAGTCCCGTCCAATACTGTAAAGATTCTTACTCCGGGGATTCCAGAAGTCATTGGGGGGTTCTGGGGGCCTTTTCTGGAAAATTCTGAAATTAAAGATGCTTGGAGACGCATTCTGCGGGCAATTTCAGCAATACATCTATGGAATGGATGAAAGCATTTTTAAAAGCATTGAAGTATGGTGAAATATGAGAAAAAAATTGCCATTTTTAGTAAAATGTGACTCCAAATATTATTTGAGTGGCTTTTTGAAGAGGGCACTTAACTGAGAAGGGGGGTGTCCAGACCCCCCGGACACCTCCCCCCCCTAGATCCGCCCATGAAAGTGCCTAAAGTTTTACAATGAATTTTATTTTACTTCAAATACCATGATTGGATTGCTTTTTGACCTTGAATCAGAAGAGATCGTGTCGGTATGATTCACTATCAGTATCAGTGAGTATGTCCCAAGGTGCATGAACAGAACTTTATGGTCTAGAGATATTTAACTAAGGGCCAGTGACCAGGGATTTTCCTCGCTCATCATGAAATGTGTCCCCCGCAATTATTTGTCAAGTTGCAATGTTTCTTTTCACATTTATCTTGGTAGCCATCTCAAGGTTGTCTGTATTTTTAGCCATCAAAGCATCAAATTGGAGAGTGCCTTAATTTTGGAAATTTTCTAAGTGTAGTAGGCTTATCTCTACGCCCAGTCGGTTCGACACATAGGAAAGTGAAAATGTCAACTCCATTGATATGTTTCGACAAACAATTAGTTAGTTCCTACAACCAATGTATGAGGCGGTTTCGATTAGTTCACTACTCACACGAGAATGGTTCAAATTGGGTGACATTTTAAAAGGGCAGGCAAATCCTGTACTATGAGGGGCATGTAAACCATAAGAGCTCCAAGATCAATGGGTACTGGACAAAATATCGATTACAAAATGTTGAAATGCATTAGAAGAATAACCTCCCTAGAAAAGTTGATTTTTGCCTAGCCTAACTAAATCATTGTTTATGAAGAGATAACAGGGATTTTGCTTTCGTTTGGATTTAGGGAGGCATACAAGAAATTTTTGGGGGACAAGAAAGGTTTCGTTGCCTACGTAACTGTGCTCGCTGAAGATCTGTGTGTCATGATTCCATGATTGATACCAATAAATTCTATAACTACAAATCAATGTACTCTTGGAGGCTCAAATATGTGTTATCTTATCAAGTAAAGATAGATAGTTTATTGCCATAGCTTTAGCTACAACTTTGTTTGTACTAGGCCCCTATGTTATGTGGAAAGCTGTGATTTTGACTTCATGCTGGTGGAATAATGGATGATTTTCAGATAAAAAAAATCTTCAAAAAGTTAGATTCATGTTCATTTTCATTTAGTCTATATTGTGCCGTTCAAATGTTTAATGACTTAAAGACATTCTCATTATTTATTGTTCCACCAGGGCTTGAAATTTACGAGAATTCCAACAGTTTCACGGTGGATTTTGTAACTATAAACTTACTTCACAAACCCCTATAATTTTACTTAAAAATGGACAAATGACGACACAAACTAAATCTATACATGGTGATCTATTATTCAAAGTATCCAAGAAAATGATTTTGGACATTATCTGACAACAGGCTTGTTATAAATGTCCCGGGACAAATCTAGTTAAAGCGTTCTCGACACTTATACAGGCTCTATTATATAAGGGAGTTATTAGATATGGTAGGTAACTCTCTGGTGTTACAAGCACAATGCTTAAATGTTAGCAAACAGATTTGTCCTAGGACAAATCCGCATTTAGCTAAATCTGCCCCAGGAAATTCGTCGCAGGACGAAAAGTGACTTTTCTGAACAAGGCTAAATGGCGGTAACTTGCTGAGAATTTGTTTACTAAATAACGATCTAGGTAGGATTTGCTGAATTAGCTCTACGAGATTCCATATGTTTTTTTTAAACAATCTAGATTATTGAATGTATGACTGTGTTTCCGGGCATTATTATTATAATGAATCAGTTTTAAAATCGACTGTTCTCTGATTAGTTCTAAATTCTAGCCCCGTCACAAGACCAATGAATATTTCATAGTAGGGGCTATATAATGAGGATAGCTCGTTTTAATCTGCATATCCCTCCTATACATAGTGGTGACTGATATCGATAAATCAGTTGTCTCAGACTTTAATCTAATCTACATCATCGCCGTTGTCACCAGAATCTGCACTGACTGTAATCGGTTCGTATTAATCTCATCGCATCGATCAATTTTCATCCATCAGTTCCTGCCTCTATTACGCTGATGGCTTTTTGAAAATTCAATTACTGATTCATTAATCGGCGATTTTCTGATTGCTTCATTATCTACTACGGAAGGCGGAAGACAAGAAATTTTTGTTTTGCACTTTTTTTTTGTTCTGGTGTATACAACTCCTTGAATCTGTCAGGACTTTATAAATTTGTTCGATTTAAATTTTGGTTTTGCTTGGCTATGCGTTGGGCTTAAGGTGTGACTGCCCAGTGTTCCGAAGGCTTTTTAATTTGGTTCCGCAAGTCAAGCAGTGTCGCTTTTGCCGAACACAGCGATTAACTGATTTTTCTGTAACACAAAAACTAAGTCAAAAGCTAAATGGTTTCACGTTTCACATTAAGTTGCATCCACCTGTAACCGAGCCTGTGTGATCATCGGTTGTGTGTGTGTTTCTTAACGTTTGTTATTGATGCTTCTTGATATTTACTGACCTTTTCTTGGGAAGGAATAAAGTTCGGAGCTTAAAGGCCTCAGTTAATTGACAGTGGGTTATTGTATCTATAGCAGCACTAAGTATTTGGAAATTGAATTATGAGAAGAATTATGATTCATTATGAGATATGTATGTATTTGGTTATGAGAAGAATTAAGAATTATAAACATGCATCACATATCTTGTTATTAATAATTTATGCTGTAGGTGGTCCAGGGTCTGATTTAGACAATGTAGCGTGTACCCTTTGTCAAGTCAACATTTTCAATCATGTGGTGCCCTTTTTCCTTTTAAATTACCCATTCGAATCGCTCTTTTTCAATCCATATTGCCCTTTTCAGTTAGGTTCGCTGATAAGGTCAAAATTCGCCCATGTAGTCAACAGGATATTTCAAAATCAAAATCTCCAATATAGATTTGGACACTTGGTCCAGAAGTCAATTTTTTGTGACAATGAATTTCGGAAAAGTGATTTCCATAAAAAATCGCACATCGTTGCATACACGGTCGCTCGTCGCTGACTAGTTGCTGATCGCTGCTCGTCACAAGCGACAGAAAGTCAACCTATGAATTTATCAAATTGAAAGGGAAATCACAGAAGGCCTACTAGGCTTGGAACCACAAGAACACAACCTATATACACATGCAAAGAGTGCTAGAGATGAATAGAACCCTTTAATGCACAGATGTCAGCATACACTCCACTGGCAGTGGTTTCATTATTCCATATATTATGAAATACTAACCACTGCGTGTGTTTAACGATAGGTGTCGCAAAGTGCAAAATTCCCTTGGGGCAGAATTTAGTGCGCTGATTGGCTACAATATTGACAAGCGCCTGTTACGACATTATTTTGAAATGGTGCTGCCCACGAATGCATACCGTAAATGCATTCTGATTGGTCGGATGCCTAATCGATTATTGGATGCCATATGGGGAAATCACGGCCAAAGTAAGCAGTGGTTAGTTCACTCGATACATTGTAGAGCCGAATGAAACCGCAAAGGTAGCGTAATGTCAACACTGCATGGTGTTTAGAACATTCTACAGTGCGTAGAGTTTGAACATTACTCGAGCGCTACACAGTCGATTAAAGGTACGATGCCCCTGTCACGTCATAGCAGACAGAAAAAATCTCACATGACGTGACTGTCGCGTCACTGGGTTAACAACATTCAGGCAAAATCACACAGTGTCACAGAAATGATGAGGAACTAATGTACTTCATGAGGTTTTTCTGTTGACATAGCTGTTTTCTGGCAATCACAAGACATGCATCTGCCTTCTTAAAGATTGCTTCGAGCTAGTCTCCCTGTGCTTCCTGTTTAATCATTTATTCTTACACTCTCGATTGTTCCCGTCTTACACCTACGCTAGCATATCTTGTCATTAATAACCCCCGTAATGTTACGTGACGCGGCGCTAGTCGGTAACTAATTTATTCTTTATTACTTTCTGGACAATCATTATTGCGTCTAATAAATCATATTGCATGTTTTGAGACATAAGATGATAGCATCTCGGCTTACCTACCAGTGTTTTCTGAGAAAAAACAGTAGTTGAGGTGTTTGAAGGCAACACGTACTGCAACTACTAATACATGTAGTTGGCGGATTTTATCGTAGATGACAATTGCCATATGAAAGCTAATATCCAATCATAAATTTTGTCTAAAATTTTGTTGTTAATGATTTTGAAAAAGGACAGAGGCCATGACTGCCCAGGCCGTATTGCTGAGATCCTGTCAACTTCAATTTTTTTTTAGAATTTTCACAATTTAGATGAACTTTATGGCAAGTAGCAATTCCCGGTTTTCATATTTTGAAAAAATTATGGCTGAAACCCCGTGATTGGCAGTCAGAATACAACATCTGAAACAATGTCGAGCCATTGCCCGTGATTATAAGTTACATTTTGCCAATACAACATAATTTAAGAATATTGGGGTCTCAGTCAGATTTATTAAGTGTGTCTGGTGGCTAGGGGGTTGATTTTCTGTACAAACAACGTATTTAGGGGTATTAAGCAGTTAGGGGGATTGTTTAATCTGATGCCCGAATACATATATATAAACCAAGCTAGTAGGCCTATTTGTCAAACAGTCAGTTCATAAAACAAAACCGATGATCTGATATGCCTGGTAAAGCCCAGCGCACATGGCACAGGGAAACACGTAAACCTGATTTCGTGTTTACACATTTACCTACGGCCGCAATTTGGATATCATGTGATTTAAGTCTCGCCGCTGATTGGTTTCTTAATCACCGTGTTTAGCTACTATCATTAATGGTGAACGCATACGGCGCATTGAAACAGCTACCACGCACGGTACAGAGAAACAGAAAACGTTTCCGTGTTTATTTGACCTGTTGGATTCCCTCAGAAACGTTTCCGAGGCTGTTTCTTGTTTATAAATTTCCCTGTGCCTTGTGCGCCTGGCTTAGGTTCCCGAATCTCAACATTTTAATACAGTGATTAACTTTTATTTATATTC
The DNA here is from genome assembly GCA_036785005.1 of Tubulanus punctatus. Lineage (NCBI taxonomy): Eukaryota > Metazoa > Nemertea > Palaeonemertea > Tubulaniformes > Tubulanidae > Tubulanus > Tubulanus punctatus. Next base: position 6,524 of record JAYMFW010185579.1, read on the forward strand.
CTTAAGTGATTTCTACAGTTTGCTGTGCTGGGGGGGGGGCTGATAAACAAACCAATAGGACGTAGGTGATACAACAATTTAGTACAAAAGATGTACATAGGGGATGGGGGTTAAAAAATCTAGCAATTTTGTTTGACAATGCTCGGTTATTCATGTGTTTCATTATGCACGGCCAGAGCATCTCTGTAGCTCTTGTGTCTCTTCTATGATAATAGAAATTTCATGTATTCATGTAGTCAGTTCTCTAGTCATGTTTACCAGTCAGGATACATAAAAAATTCATAGCTTCAATCATGTCTGTGATTCTCGTTAATTTTTCGACGCGAATTCATGTCATCATCGATGTGAGATGTCGCATTAAACTTAGATTTTCCACTGGAGACCTGTTAATCACACTTGCTTTAGACTGGTACTGTGTATTTATGATGTAGACAGCAAAGAGACGTATTTTTCAAAGAAATGACACCTTTTTTGACAGAATCTTTTCGTTCTAGCATTATAAAAAAGTATGGAAACTACTGGTTTCGGACTATTTCTCTACGCGAAAAGAAATACTCTGACTTTCAATATATTATAATTCATTAGGAGCAAAAAATTTGGTGTGACTTATTTCAAACTTAGAAATATTCTGACTTCGGATGAAATATTTTGGTTTATGAATTCCGAGGTACTGGGTATGCATTTTCCAGATCACTGGTAAATCGTCAAAGAATTAGCAGAGTCTGTTTTCAAAAAAATATGAAATGGTTTAACCAGAATTTATCTCTCTCTCTTTAGACCTACTGCAATCCTTTGAGGGTCAGGCAAATTATGTCCGTTGCACTTAGTGAGTAGTTATAGTGGTTGTTAATGACTTGGGTGTAACCCTGCCAGATTTTTAGGACGAGGGAGACCTTTGAATGTGCTACTCCACGCACGTATCCACCTGGGGATCGAACTGTGAACCTCTTGTCCCGCTAAGCAGTTGCGATAACCCCAGTACAACAGAGGTAAATCTCTGAGGCAGGGCATCAAGGCAATGTGAGTAAATATTTAGCTCAATATTTCATGTATGCCTTTAAACATTTAGAAGAATAACATTGCTGTCAGAGGTGGATTTTTGTCTAACTTAGACTTATTTATGAAGGTTTGATGTCTCATTCATCAAGGGCTCTATGAGATCAATATTTTCCTTCAATAAGCTGGAATTCAATGAACGAACACAAAAAGACATTTTTTGGGCAGCCTTGGTTGCCTATGTAATTCACTTTCCTTGTATATGTCACCATCGAATTGTATATGAAAATTGAATGTATTAAATCCTCATCCCTGGGCTCAGAACTATCTCCAAGGTAATGATGTTGATCTGCCTTGAGACTCCTCCTTGATGAATGTGAATGTAACTCAGATAAGTTGGCCATCCAGGGCTTTATCTGAATTAGTGTCAGCTACAATCAGGTTAATCACCGCGCAGAATCGGTCGGGTAACAACTCCCAGTGCTCATCAGACAATTTTCTGCCAATTCGAGGTGATTGGGATGATGGCCGCAAATAAGATACGATTGACGCATCCTGTAAACTGATGACCAAATAATCTATGACATGCTTGAAATAAAGTGTTGCCTGATTTGGCGAGGAATATAAATCGCAGGGAATTGCCCACTGTCAACATAAAATGACTCCGAATCAGGAAATCACTTAGCACTGAGTTAGATGAATGATGAACATGATTTTCCATAAAATCAAACATCAAATCCACGTATCATGATTATCTCGGGTCCATTGTGAACAGTGAAAGCTGTCAATAGCAGACAAATAATGATTCAGTATAGCAATATAACAGAAGGGCAGTGAAATTAGCAAATCAGGCAGCCAATTTAAAAATTGTACTTTTCTTTGCCGAAAGTGACAATCTTTCAATACCTCGATGAAGAACTGTTGGAATTTAATCAGTATTGAATTAAAGAACTTTATTTTCATTTTTAATCTTCATTTGTAAAAAATCTGTCAAGTCCATGGGTGGATCCCGGATCAAATGTTGACTATATTCCAAAAATGTATTAATCAAGTCATTGAAAATAATCAGAGTCTTAACAAGCCCCATAGACAAGGGATGACAATTATAGGGAAGAAAGCTCATTCAGCTCACACAGATGTTGTAAAATCTACAGTCTTAGGTTATTACTTTCTCCAAAAATTCTGTTGATTTAATTTATTTGACTATATTCCGGAATACAGCGAAAGATCAAAGTAGTTCACTTAGTATAAACTAATCTTCCTATATTGTGACAGTGTCATCAATGGTTGCAGTTGCCAGTGATTGTGGCATGACATGGACAATTTAGGTCGGCAAAATGAACCCTATTATTGAATGATAAAAGTATATGATAATTATCAGTCATTATGATTTTCAATGATTACCCATCATGTATACCTATATGTTGATAGTTATGAATGTGAAATACTTTGGTTTATGCTTGTTACGTTTCCAAACAGAGGGGCGCTTAGTGGCGGTCATGAGTCTGTGAGGCGGTCTGTGAGTCTGGCGACCGTCAGTCAAGGCAGTGGCCCTAAAAATGTACAATAATGTATCAAACTTTTAAAATTCATATGGTGACACAATTTCAAAGCTTAAGCCCAACGCACACAGCAAGCAAAACTGTTTGACGAGCTAAATGCTACGAACATGGTTTCATTCGCTTTGGCCGCAGACAACAAACAATCACTCTGTGATTGGATCTTTGTGAATTTTGTTTTCGAGAGGATCATTTCCTTTTAACTCACACGGGGACGAATGAGACAGACGAGCAAATGACGCTTACAATGCTTGTGCGAAAGAAAGAAAGAAGTTTTCTCTAAATGAACTATCCATGATGTTTATAGATACACCCTAAAATGTTGAAAATATGTCCAAGTTTTGATGTGAGGATTTTCAGTGTTAAGTAAGAGTGACATCATTCGTCAGTTTGACTTGTTGAATATTGGCGTAGGATGTTTCGTCTGTTAGAAGGAATTTGAAGAAACGTGTATAGATGGCGCCACTGCAAGTTTTGGCGCTAAACCAGGAAGTTAAGAGCATGTCAGAAGCATATAATAGTGTTCCCGATCATGTATTGATTGATTTCAAATGAACTTTTTAAATCCGCTGTGACCGAAGGTCAGCGGAGCTTTAGAGGTTGCTCTCCGTCGTATGTCATCATCTGGTATCCCTCATCCGGTGCCTGGCATCCGTCAACTTTTGCTTCAAATCGCATCTAGTCGTATAGTTCTCATCCATACACCAAACTGGGTATGTAGGTACTATAGGACAAGGGCCAAATAAATATATAGCCGTTTTTTCCAATTTCGGTAATAGGGGGCGCTTGTAAAATTTTTAAATTGCTACTAGTCCTCCAGTTTTAATCAAATCAATTCCAAATTTTGGTATGAATGATCTATGGACCAAATCTAACATACAGCGGAGCCGACAGGCTGCTGCTGTATGTCGGCTTGGAATGAATATATATTAGTATTGATGGTAGCTATTGTAACACATCCTATTAAATAGGATGTGTACATCAGTCTTTTAATTGAAAATGGGTTTAATCAGTAAATTAATCGATATTGGTTATTGATCATCTGTTTACAGACATGCATTCGCAACCAATCCCAATCGTGAGTTGATTCATTGAGCTTTCCAGAAATGTTTGGTTTATGGTGTCGATTGCCAGTGGTAAGGTACTACTGACGCGTAATGAGTGTAATAGCAATAAATGCTGTTCTCACCGGTTCTCAAGAACTATCGTCCTACCAGTTTTTCTCATATAGGCCGTCTGATGAAAAACTGTCAGTGTATCCTCTCACCAGTTACCGGATAGTAGATTTCACCGGAGTGATCTTTTACACTAGTACGTGCTGGACTTTAGTTATCTTGGTTGTTGTAACCTGATGTTTCTTCTTCTCTATTTTAGGTTGTTTTTGATCGGATGAAAAAAATGTCGGAAAACAAGTCGATACCAGATGCTCAATCGATGAACAATGCTCATCTGTCCGGACAGTCCCCGACACCTCCTAAACCAGCTTTCCTCACTCCTCTGCCTCCTCATTTCAAAACGAAACGTACTCGTACTCAGTCACAGTAAGTACCTGAAGCTGAAAATGTATATCACGTTTCCGAGAAATCATAATTCTTAGTTTAGTTTAAAAATTATATGTCACGTGCATTTCTTGTGGAACAAGTTGATTTTGGCTTGGAAAATTAAAATTTTATTAAAAAATAAGATGTTTTTCTGACCTACCTACTACTTTGTTTGTAAAGGCCTATGAAACTTGAAACCAGAGATATTCTCTTTTTGGCATAATATAATTTTTAGCATCCCTTGGCAGAGATAGATTGAACTAGAGTTGTTTGAACAGGCGTGAACCCCCATTTAGCACCCAATGATTAGAAATACAGGACACATTGCTAATCTATCCCTCAGGCATTCGTCTCCCAGTTTCAGCTTTTCTCTCACCAGATGCCCCCTTTTAAAATTCTTGGAGCTGTCCCTGTTGTATTTAGGCTGGGCTAATATTATGAATTGTATGAATGAATTTTTTAGATCTGAACGAGCGCTCGAAGGGCCGACGTTTTATGGAAAGATTCAAGAGTTTTGTCGTCAGCGAGGACACGGGTTTATCACGCTTAACGAACAGGATAATGGAGATGGTCTATTGTTTGTACATATTTCCGAGTAAGTGTGGAGTGAATTGACACTTTGGTGACCAGGACTCAGTTTCATAGACTTCCACTAAATCTTGTATCTCGAGTCTCGCTTAATTTCCTTTGACAGTAAAATGTTATTGAAAATTGTTTTTAAGAAAACGCTTTAAATGCACTTACCATACATACATATATCCAAAATATCCAAACCTCTATACATGTATGGTTTTATCATTGCCAAGATCAGCATTTCATATCAAATATTTCTTTTACCAAAAACAGGATCTTCGGAAAATGCAGTAGCAAGATATTTTCCTAACTAAGATTGTCTCAAAATGTAAATACGACACCATAATCCACAAACAATGTAGAAAAAGTGAAGTCCAAAATGTGTGAAAAATTAAGAATTATATTGAGTCCAATGTTTCAACTGCTGGTACTGACATGTACAGTGTTCTCCGTTATTAGTATTATACTGTCAGGGTTGGGCCACACAAGTTATAACATCAGGAGTGGAGCTACAGTCACCAAAGGCGGGTCTTTCCCAATTAAAAGAAAATTAGGTACCGTAACTGAATATGCATTCTTCTAGGCTTTTGATCAAATTGAAGCCTAAAAATCTGTAGAAAGAAGCACAATTATTGAAATGAAAGTCAAATTGAGAATGATATGTGAAGGGATGTTAAAATCTTTAAGGGCTGTACTAGTAAAAATTGGAGGGGCTGCTGCCCTTCGAAAAGCACTTATATGAAAGATACGCGCAACATAAATACAACAAGGATTTCAAACGAAATTCTGCTCACCATAATTATAGCACTAAGGGGCCATAATTTTTGGGATGAAATGTACCGGTTGGTGCATTTTGTTTTATTTTTTTGGGTTATAGGAGTTGCTACAGCCCTTACTCTAGTTTGTTGGTTCATATGTGTTTAATATGTTTAATAATTTATAACATAGAGGTAAATGAACCATTATTATTATTATTATTATTAAAATCAATTCTGTTTTCAGCATTGATGGAGAATACGTGCCTAAAGCTGGAGATGAGGTCGCTTTCAAAAAACACTTAGTGCCTCCTAAAAATGAGAAATATCAAGCGTGTCACGTACAAATCATTCACATGGTCGCTGGACAAACGCATGAGAAATGGGATTCTTAAATTATCTACCACAACGGTACAGTGTAAAAACGTACGGGAAGCCAGTATTACGAAGGAACGAACAGCAAAGCTTTGATATCGAGAAAAATTGGTTATTTATCTATCTATTAATGATGATGGTATGGGATGGAGAGTTATGACTGTGTTACATCAGTATAGCATTCCGGGCTGCAGTAGGTGCTGTATTATAGATAATACTG
>JAYMFW010185690.1:5212-15395 GCA_036785005.1 Tubulanus punctatus
TAGAGCATAGGTAGGTAGTTCATAAAGTGCAATACATTGTGAATTTCCAAAACTACCGATTGTATAGAAAGTAAATACACCAAAAGTCTAGAAAAGGTAAAAACGTCACTCTTGCACGGTCAAAGCTGGCTGGAAAATGTCCAGGCCCAAGTGAAGTTTAACCAAAAGTAGTTTTCACCTGGTTCGGTCACAAAAGCGTAATCTGCGTGTATTATTTGTTAGTTCAACATGTAGTTACACTACACGCATTACAATCGTAGGACTACTTGGGCTTTCTCTTTCAGAAATGCGTGCTGGACATCTTAGACACAGCAGGTCAAGAGGAGTACTCGGCTGTAAGAGACCAATATGTAAAAGATGGAGATGGCTTTTTGTTCATTTATTCCATAACTAGCCGTGCAAGCTTTGACACCGTTCAACGTATCATTGAGTGGGCAAAAGTGGTGAAAGGCTCGGAGGATATTCATGGTGTAAGTAGACTGCGGTTAGGTGTACCTTTCGAGTAAGTTCAAGTAAGGTTCAAGCGGCAACTATTATTCCTGAACATTACATGTGCTGATAATGTCCATTTGATCATAGAGCTTTATATTGGGACCATCATTTGATCACAGGGTTCTATACTGGGAAATCCAATTTATGTCAGATGGCGGATCCAAGGGGCGCCGCCGGCGTACACCGCTTCTTTATCGACCAGGTATACTATTGTGCCATGAAAATTGTTCCAGATGCTTGGAAATGGCGTCTAATTTTCATAATTCTCTAGGTTATTACTCTTACACCCTCGCTAGGAGCTTCGTTCCTTCAGTGCTCGCAGGTGCCAACAGAAGTCTGAGAGAGGCATACAATTCCTTACCTCTGCAGCCCCTTTTCTAAATCCTGGATCTGCCTGTGCTGTACTTTAAAACTTTATTCTTTAAAACATTACTTTACTTTTTCCAACGATAACCCACGGATGGACCAGGGAAGTTTAAGTGCTCAGTTTAAATGCATGGACAAAAATACTTCTTTGGGCACAAGTTCCACCATGTTTGGTTCTACTCATGTGACGAAGTTCCACGCAAAAATACAATTTCTTTCCTAGATCTTTGTGGCAAATAAAGACGACCTGAAAAGCGCTGCAGTTGTGATGAGAGGGGAAGGGGAGAAACTAGCCCAAAAACACGGCATTGAATTCATCGAAACCTCAGCGAAACAGAACACAAATATTGCGGAAGCATTTGAAATGTTGATTCGGTCTATGCCACGCGAAGGTGTGGATTACAAGGTAATGAGCATACTATTTTTCTGGAAAAGTCAAATTTCATATCTCGAATAAAACAGTGAATGGATATAGGATGTTAAATTGGTCTGAAATCGTGTAATGAGGTGGGTTGAACAGTCTAGGAGTCATATCTATGTAAATCTAGTTTAATGATGAGGCTATTATATTAGATAATATTTGCTCACTGGAGTATGTGGCTCATTCTTAAACTCTGGGACGCTGGCATGTTGGTTTATACATTACCTATTCACGCCCCTCAACTAATTCGTGGCGGACCTAATATCAAAATGCGCCATTTTGAAGATCAACACATAAGTTAGGCCAACGTGACTGCATGACCTCTATACAAACTAATTGTACAGGGCTATTGGTATTTTCGCAGCTGGTTATTTTGGGTGACGGTGGAGTCGGCAAATCGTCCATTACTAGACGATACGTCGTTGACGATTTCATCGAAAACTACGACCCAACGATAGAAGACTCGTACAGAAAAATAGTAAAGATCAAAGGCCTGGAGATGGCTAAGAAACAGACCGACCAGAAAACAGGTAAGATCAACATAAATTCATGAAAAAATAGTTTGAAAATGTTGTTCGCAAGAAAAGATAGACGAGTGACTGGCACCATTTCCCAGCAGACCCACAAGAGTTTTTTTCCGGATGCTGGTAGTTAACAAATTGCGACAAACTGTACACTGGTAACACTAGTTTATACTCCAGTCCTAATGCATTCGTGTGGCCCACCCTATCATTGTTACTGTTGCTTCAGTAGTAAATCAAATATGTTCTGATTTTTATTGACTATTTGGTTACGTTACGAATAGAATAGTACAAAATGTACACCACTTAAACGTAACGATTATCGTTTATTTTGCAATTGCGATTTTATCTAAAGCCGTTCGTGAAATTTATTTTCAGCGAGTGCACTGGTGCAGGGAACTGGCACTCATCGAAAACGCTCGTTCAAAGAAAGCTTCAAGAATTTATTTTCGAAAAACAGGAAAAGTACCCGTAGCCAGCTCGCTGAAATTGCGGTCGGTCAAAGCGCCGCTGAATCTAATGACAGTAGCAAAAGTTCCGACGAAGAAGCAGCCGCAAAGTCAATACCACCTACAAAGAAAATGGCTAAGAAAGAGAGAACCTGTCAGATGATCGACTCAAATGTGATCGTTGTTAGTTTCGGGAAGCTGGGAGATAAACTACCTGTTTTGGAGATCGATCCTCAAAAGTGATGCAACTGCGAGGCATTTATGTCGTCAGTTAGTGAACTGTCCGGATCGGAATGCAATCGTTGCTGGGTTTGGTAAGTACCGTGTGTGTGCCATTTACCGATTTCAATCATATAGAAACTTTTCTTGGTGTAGCTAATTACATTTGAGTTTTAATGAAGTTCATTGTTGATAATTTCGATTGCAGTGAATTTTGTTGCCACGAGAATTTCAACCTAAAACCAGAAGAACGGAACGTTTCTGATGAGGGCACTGTTGAATACATGTTATCTCCACCGGTAGAGGTCGATATTAAGGTGAAAAAGGACGATTCTGATGACGACACATTAGTCGTATACTGCATTGATACAAGTACATCTATGTCGTCGAAGCGAAGTGTACCGGAAACACAAGGTTTGTTTTTTGGGCCCAGATATCTTTCGGGCATAACATCAGCAGAGTGGCTGCACGGGACCTCAGTTAGTTCTCACAAGTTGCTGAATTGTTAACTATAGAACTCTAACAACAAAATGACTGCTGTTAGCGCTTAACAGAGCTTTCGTACGGCCTTTAAAGGTGTTTAAAAGTCTCCTAGGAAGAGATTATTAGAACTAAAGCTGGCTTTTGTAGGCTGGCAGGCGCGGATCTAAAGAGGGGCGAGCCGACCACGACAGTCCTTTTTTTGTCGGACTTCAGAAGGAACTATTTTGCCGAACAGAATGCTTTAAAACTTAACGAAAGAGGAAACTGCTGAAATTGCATATACAGTATAGGAGTCAAATTCACTTCACTGGAACGTGCCATTGATGCATCTCTGTGCAGACCCCGTACTCAACGGCCCCCTTTCTTAAAAGTCCTGGGTCCGCCCCTGGCTGGGATAGTTATTCAGACGGAGCAATAGTGTATAACGTGGTACAATAGTTGGAGGGCATGGCTTTATCTGGAATTCGACTTTTTATTTCTACAGCTCGCTGGCGTATTGCCAAAGGCAAGTCGGAGCGAAGTAAATATATGACGTCACTAGACTGCATGAAAACTGCAATCAGCAAGTAAGTTGTAATCGATCACATTTTCAAGTCCCATCCACATCGACATGGTTGTTTTTAAAGGTTCATTAATATACCCATCAAAGCCACTCTCGTTGTTGTTTTCGTCAAATGGACAAAGACAGTGTGGGCTCCAACTGACGCTTTTGGGCTACATTTTCTCTTTTCCCTATCACCGAGATAACTTTGCCCCCCCCCCCCCTTAGAGAAGAAGACCTTGGGTTCATTCGATCTACGGAAGAAACCGCCTTTCGTGGTGATTTTTATGTATATGACAGTCAATCATGCATCGGACCCCTACACCAACCTCACAGTGGGACTAGGGATAGATTTAGATATTGTCGGAGTGGATGTAGGTGCGTAGAACTGAGGTTTTTACTCTTATTCTAGACAAATCAAAGAAATGACAGTAATGAAACCAAACCGCCGCGTGGGTATCGTTCATTTCGGTAGCGATCTACATGTTCTAGGTGATGGACGGCAAAAGGTTCAATCATTAGGATCAGAGATGCATTACGATTTCGACCGTTTGTTCGACACCGGTAAAAACATTGCTGGTTCCTACAAACCGATATCGAAATCGGAAAGGTAAGTAGGCATACAGAGTTTTTATGGCCGGTTTTGTAGATATACATCTATCACGACTTCAAGTGTCGAAACTTTAGATAAACCTCTGCCACAGTGTTTGCAATTATAGTCTTATAACAATGAACACATTTATCATAGACTGCAAAGTCTTCTGTCTGTTAGTAGTCAGGTACCTACATAAGCGGTACTTCGCCATCAGCAATCTCAGTTTTGGCTTTCACCAATTCACCAATGGACAGCTGCAAATTTTGGTCAAAACGCCATTGAACAAATGATTATTGACCATTCCAAGTCAGATTTTAGATTTCGATGATTTTTTCCCAGAAAGATTCAAAAGAAGATAAACAGTCTAAAAACCGATGGATGGACGGCTCTAGGCCCTGCCCTAGTCCTATCCGCGGGTATGGCATCGCAATCAAAAGGTAGTGAAATAGTGTTGTGTACCGACGGTCAGCCCAACAGAGGATTGGGCAGGTTGGGCGGAACTACTGACGGTGAAGCTAGGAACTTCTATTCAAAGGTTATTACCGATTCAAAGTATTTGCAAATGAAAAAGACAAACTAAGAAATTATACAGATGCTTGTAATTTGAGAGAAATCTACAAGCGTTTCAATTGTAAAATATTGTTTTTAATGCCTCTAGATCAATTCGTCAATGGTATCAATAATTATATGAAAGTGTCTCTTAAAGACAAGTACAGTATATCCAACATTGGCAAAATGAAATTGCTACCAAAGAAGTTCTTTGTAACTACAGGCTTATTAAAAAACATTTTGGCCCCGAAAAATATCTTACCTAATTACCATCCAATTCATATCATTACTTGTTTAGATTTCGTACGAATAACCATTGCCTACCGATTGAGAAAGACAGGTTTACAAAACCAAAAGAAGATAGGTTATGAACCGCTTGTGGCTCTGGTGAAATTGGAAATGAATACCATTATCTAATGATATGTCAAAACTTCTCCGGATATGAGGCGGTATTACCTTCCCAGTCGTTTCTGCAACGAACCGAAATAAAATACGGTGAATTAATGAGCACACAAGACCTGAATCTGCTACTGAATATTGTAAATATGTTAAAGAGTGTTATGTAGATATTTTCTGTATATTATATATCCTTATATTATTTTTTGTATTATGTATGTACTATATCCTTATACCAAATATTTGGTCAGGACGAAATAAAGGTTATCTTATCTTATCTTATCTTATCTTATGTGAATACATTCCAACCAACTCAAATGTTGAAATTTAATATTGTTCTTTATTTGATTTGAATAACATAATGAAAAATATCAAATATGAAAATAGAAATTTCAAACTTAATACAATTCCACCTGCTTATGGCAACTATGTCATTTCGCTCCTGATGTTTCTGCTGCAAAGTTTCAAACTTTTGATTTCTATTGGCTGGATGTAGCTTTTCTATTTCTATGCATTTGTTCATTGGATACATCACTGGATACACTAGTGTTAATACCGGTTATATCAAAATCGACATCTAACTCCTGTTTCATTGAGTGGTCCGAAAGATATTCAGGCCTTGTGTTAGGCCTATCAGCCAGGATGTTGTCCAACTCATCGAAGAATGGACAAGTTTTTGGTACTCTTCCGGTCTTACTATTATGATCAACAACCACTCGATAGTTCCTTACTAAGTTATCATACTTATTTTTCAGTTGAATCCATGTGTAAAAAAGCCTTTTTCGGCCATCTCGGCTGCAATTTTCAACCACTCCTTTTTCCTTACGGTTCGTTTATCCGTCGTCTTTTCAAAGTTTTTGTAGTAGTCATTTAAGCGTGCTAGGACAGCGCCTCTTGACATATTTTCAGCATTGTCAGCATTTGTAGTTGTATCTGTGGAAATAAGAAAGAGAGAGACACTCATTAAGTTTCAATAAGGAGATAGCTTCACAGTTGGTTGACTTCACTGTCTGTTGTCTTATTCCAATCTGTTGAACAATGTTTATTCCCATAGTGCAAGGGGACGTGCATAAGCAGACCTTCCAGCCATTTTTTTCTCCAAATATAGAAAATATAGGATATTTTTACTAATTATATATACTAGGAGGTAAATAGGAAATTTGATGCCAAATTATGGGAGGAAAATTGTAAAAATTATTATAGTTCCTTCAATCGAGATCCAATACTAATCTGGCAAAATCTATATTCTGATTTTGAATGTTAAGTTTATCGATTTAATCATTAAAGTATCAGCATAAACAGCAAGTTTACACTAGGAACCGCCTCTACCGGTATATTTGGTAAACCTGTCGTCCAGGTGAATTTTCTGGAAAAATTTCAATTCTACATAAAATACAACATGAAAAGCGTAATTTTTCAATTATTTTAGCTGAAAAAAGGAAAAACAGGAGGTTTTGTGGTATATAGGAGATTTATAGGGTCCCTATATAAAAATAGGAAAATAGCAGTGGCTGGGATGTTTGCATAAGGTACCAGTATGCAGGTACTTCATGTATAATGCTTAAAATACAGGGGAATGGCTTATTGTTCATTTAACAAGACATAGTTCCCTTTTTGGCATTTGATAGAACAAGCTACATGACATGAAAACTAGGCCACTGGTTCCCATCCATTAACCCAACTAATACTTTGAAATTGAGCCTAACCTTATTGTTAATATCATTGCATACTTTAGTACAGAAAATTCTTACCATCATCGATTGATTTGCTGGATTCAGGTCTGTGATCCACGAGGGGCAATCCACCATTGTTCACGTTCTCGTCTAATCGACAGTCACTGGTGGAATTTGATGATTCAGGCCGGAGTATTCTCAGGAGGCAATCCTGCACTAATAATTTCCATGTATGTTGACCTTAATCTCTCTAAGGTTTCGGGATCTAAAAGTTAAATATGTTTAATAAGTTATATCAAACATTGAAATAAAAGAAACTTATGGTAAATTACATTTTACATGTTTCAATGTGAGCAAATAAGAGTTTCACATTTTTAGCCACTGGATTACCTTTGAAACTGGGTAGAAAGGGGTAGATGCGGGAGGGCTCCAGATGGCGCAGACGCAGTGCATTTCATTGGAAGCGTGTCGATAGTCTAAAACCTAACCCCAACCCTTTCATCTAATCCTAACCCCAACCCTAACCCTAACCCATGGGGCCCCATTTGAAAGGAGATTTTAATACATAAACTGGGACCAATGACCCGTGGGACCAATGACACGTGGGACTATAGAACCCCCTTTATAATGTGGGACCAATGACACGTGGGACCAATGACACGTAGGACCAATGACATGTGGGAACAATGACATGTGGGAACAATGACACGTGGAACCAATGACATGTGGGACCAATGACACGTGGGACCAATGACACGTGGGACTATAGACCTGATCCCCATTTGATTGACTGGTGCATGATATCAGTAAGGGTCAGAAACAGGGTCACAACAAAGCATCAAGTTACAAATTCCCTATGTTTTCCCTGTCGAACCAAAACTTTCCATGTGTTCTGCTGAGGAGCAGAATGAAGCCATGAAGTGAATCGGAAGTAATTTTTCTGACTGTAACAAGGGATTGGTAACACAAAAAAATGGATTTGACCAAGCATGACCTAATTCTGTCCAGTCAGATTCAGTAGTCATCAACTGGCAGTAAAATACACAAAACCTATTAGTGGAAAAATGCGCGAAAATCACATAAACCATTTTCCTGTGTTTTCCCTGTTTTCCAGAGTTGTGGTCACCCCGAAGAAGTATTAAATCCAGCTTGAATATAGATAATGGATATCTTTGAGTATATTTACCTTCTCTTACAACAGCATTATGGGTAGGTAAATCCACAGTAAAACTAACCAGTTTATTTCCAATATTCGTACTAACATTTCTCCAATATCTGAAAACAAAAAATACAATAATCCGGTAATGAACTGATAATTAAAACTTCACCTTCACCTCATAGTGTTCATTTAAGTGGACGTCATAAATCTGCAATTTATAGCTCACATGGTTCACAAACATGTTTCATTCATAGTGTCTCATAAAATAGACCTGTGTAGTTTATAATATAGTAGAATGATTTAACATGGCTGCCCCATGAAGCAGCGGTGAGTTCAAATTTTTGCCTACAAAATTATGAAAATTTCATTTTAAACAATGTTTGATTCCAATTTTTTTGCATGAATTGGTTTTAGGAATTATCAAGGCATGGTGAGAAGTCAAAAGCAATTGATTATGAAGTACCTGGTGAATTAGACAGTCGAAAATATTTCGTGTCCTCTAGGGTGGAAACCATGTACGCTGAAAACCAAAATACTTTGTGGCCGCCATTTTCTTTTGTCCTATATAATGGACACTATGAACGAGAGTGACCTAGCTGCGCATATGTAAAGCATTGGATACTGGATTTTACTGCCTTGGTACCAAGATTCATTCACTTGTGATGTACTCATTGAGCTTGGTTTCGATAAATTGAATATTTTTTATTTGTAACAGATTTTATGTCCTATGGCTATAGAGCAGTGAATAGATTATCATCAACTCTTGGGGATCATAATAAACTATAGATGGTGAAATATGAACATGTTTATTTTTTTTTTATTTGAAAATATTTGATGATAAGTTTTTAAATAAAATTATTCTGAAAATGCAATCAGCCTTGAAAATGAAAAACAAGGCATCTTTTTTGCCTTAACCTTTATTTCATCCCGATCAAATATTTGGTATAAGGGAATGGGGTAAAATGCCAGAGGTAAAAATGCCAGACATGGGCCAGTTGGAAAAGTTCCAGAGGAAAAACATGATAATGTTTTATTTTTTTACTCGTGACATGTACATATATTTACATTATTCATAATATATCTACATTTTACATTTATCTACGGCACAGATTACAAGTTATGTATTCACCCTACAGTTTCTGATATTTAACTTAGAAATCAAAATACATTTCAATGGCTGCACAGTTAACAAGATATCACAGGTTGCAATGGTTGCACAGTTATCAGTTATCATTTGATGAAAATTTTATGATATATTTACATATACTCATTGATCTCGTTCGTTAATCTAACACATTCTTAGAACACAGAATAGTCTTTAACCAAAGTGAAAATTAAAAGTCACTGAGGGGTAAATCCTGAGAATTATATTACTAATTAATTCAATCTAAGACTACAACTTATGAGATAGTTAGTGACACCCAGCTTGACTTAATTTTCAATGTTATAATTGGTAAATCTATAATAATTTGCAAAATCTAGAGGAAAAAACAAAAAATCACAATTGGCATTTTTACCTCTGGCATTCTCACCTCTGGTATTTTTACCTGTGGCATTTTTTCCTTTGGCATTTTTGCCCCTGGCATTTTTACCAGGAGCCGTATGAGGATATAGTACATACATAGTACAAAGAACATAAATAATACAAAGTTATTAATTCGGTGAATGTTTGTTTTAGTCTCAGAAGCAAAGAGGTGGCATATTAATTCTCAAATAACCGGATTCCGAGAGGCTAATTGTCTATTCTAGAGAGACATGTTGGATCAAGTTGATATTGGGCATGTTGTTTCCTTTGTCATAGAGCATTTATATAATTAATTATTTACGGGGCAATTTACGTCCAATGATGTTTTTAACTTTCTCTTCTCGTTCTTGTAGAGTTGAATTGTTCCTGTTTAAACTGCGCGTCTACTTAATTCCTTGGTCGCATTTTTGCTCCGACCAGTTTTTCTCACAATCATCGGTCAATTTAGTTGATTTTTTCTTCACGTTTTTAATATACGAATTCTTCAGAGTATCGCTAACCACTGGCGCCACTTTCGGATTTTTATTGAAAAAACTGAAGGCTTCGTCAAAAGATTTCTACTTTTGGTAACTGTTATCCTGCTTGTTAACTGAATTTTCTCCGCGTGAACTATCTATCACTTCATTTGTATCTGCATAAAAGTTAATTTTGCTTTAATATCTGCTTACAATTTCATCTATTTGTTGAGGAACATCAGCGTTTTCGTCGACTTCAAACGGTACGCGGTAAAAATCCCCACAGTAAAAATCCCCACAGTAAATATCCCCACAGTAAAAATCCCCACAGTAAAAATC
>JAYMFW010185912.1:0-15388 GCA_036785005.1 Tubulanus punctatus
AAAATAAGAACAACCATTTAAAAGCTCTTATTTATCTAATTCAGGACATACAAGTAATTAAATTACCGCTATTCGACTTTTTGATACGTAAAACGTCTAAATTGCTTAATTTTTATATGGTAGATTCTAAAACTTTTTTGAATTTTGACGATTTATTTCTTTCAAATTGCATAAAACACGTTGTTAAAAATTATCTAAAACGGTATCTCCTGTGAACGTATAAAATTCTACATCATACCATAAAACACAATAAACCGATCATTTACGACCAATCCCGAATGTAAGCTGCATACCTGGCGCCATAGTTTTTCAACACACATTGGTTTGTGGAGACAATAATTTATCACCTTCTACACAACAGTGCACGAACTCTAGTCACAAAACAACTTCCTGGTCCAACCTATAGTTAAACTCGTCTCTGCCGGCCAACGTACCTTTGTTCATTGTGCTCCACTTTTATGGAGTAGTCTGCCGTTGTATATTAAATCTATAGTACTCAAATCAGTCTCTTGATATTTTTAAGCACCACTTAAAGACTTACCTATTTATCAAAGCTTTTCCTGATTTGAATTGAATTTTTTTCATTTACAGGACACAGATTATTTAGGATATATATATCATTTCTATGATAGCGATGATGATGACGATGAAGACGATGGTCATCGGTCAGGTCCATCGCGGAGATCGAAAAAATCATCAACTCGCACTGCATCTGGACAGTTGACCAGGTAATAAATACTTAAGTAGAAAACCGTTTTAGCAATCATTCAAAGTCCGTTATAGTGCCACAATTGTAATGGTACTTCGAAATATGTGGATATTATACGGGATATTGGTTTATACCAGAAATTGTAATGATGTTAGTTCAATGAATACTAACTACATCGTTTCAAATTTCAGACCTTCCAACCATCCCTGTTTCAGAAGGACAATCCCTCTTTTGCATACATTGTTCCTCTCTGTTGCAAAAATATTTCTTTAGAAATGTGAAGACTCTCCCTCTTACCAAAGTGATATGTCCTTCTCAAATTATGCTGAATTCTTCACATTTCCAATAAGTGTCCAACTATAATGAGTACTTTGTCTCTCCTGATCATTTCCCAAGGTTGGCAGCTTTGAAATTTGTTATTTTGAAATGAAAAATAATGCGTGTTGTTATAGAGCAATAAAGAATTTGAAGCGATGGATTTTAATTCGAAATGAACTAGCAAATAAGTGTTTAAATTACTGGGTAATAGTTCTATAGCCTGTATTGCTTTTATTCTGCCTAATAAAAGAGACCATTTAGAGGTCAAGAGGTCATTTAATTCAATTCAAAGTAAATTTGGTAGATTCGTCCTTCGGAAAAAAACTTACTTTAACTTAGAAGTGGTACCATAAATGATGGTGTTATAACAAACTTTGACTGTAGTTTGATCTGTGTCGTCGTCCCTAATCTTATTAATTTCTTACAATAATGTTGTGAATATTTTTGTTATTTGTTATTTGTAGTATGTGATGTACCGTGGAACCTTGTTAAATTTTCATTATTCGCAGAAAACAAAGTGTATATATTAGACAATTCATTGAGACAAGAAGTATTGTTGCGATAAGGTTCCACTGGCTATATTGTGTTCTCTGTATTCATTAACTTTGTGTTTATGATTTGTTTTTGTTTTGTCAAATAATCAGATCTAGAAAATCGAGTACCAAGATGTCTTCTGCTCGTAAGAGCAATGCAAACAAATCAGAACCTTCAAATTTGTCGACGGTCCGAAGTGAATCTAAAATAAAGTCTAACGCACCGCCTGAATTCGATTTTTCAATATTTGAGGTCGAACCAGACGCTGTCAAAAAGAAAAAGCGTATCGAGATCCCTAAGGTTATCACTATAGACCATCTCGATTCTTGTTTCAAAAACGTACTCGGAAAACGCAAATTTAGGCGGTTTAATCGTATATTCATTGCGAACAACGGAGAAGATCCACCTCGGACTGTGCTCGGCAAAGGTGGAGTTCTGATTATCGATGATGTGAATCTGAAGCCGTAAGTGAAGGTTATAACGTACCGCTTCAAACCCCACCTGGCTTTATGTGAAGTCTGTTCACAGAACGTTTAGTCGAGCATGGTTGATCGATGCCACTGCTGAACACAATGTGAACAGACTCTCTCTACTACACTACCCAGCAAACCCAGTATTTAATCATATTCATGTACGGACAATCATGCTTAATCAGGATCAAGGCTTCTTCCGGACATTGTTTTTATTGCTCATTTATGCACATCCCTTAGTCAAATGAAATGTGACATCGTACATTTTATGATTCAGTTTTCATTTAATCCAGATGAATATTACCTGTCCCAAGTGATCCTTTTTATGCAAGTTTGACGGTGCAAGTTAATTATTACTACTGAAACTTAACCCTAATGAAAATTGAATTTTTCGAATCTTATAACAGGTGTTAGACCTCAAGTGCTTTATCAATTCCATCAAATTCCATTGTCTTGTCAATATCAAAATTCAAGTTTTTTTCAATCACATGAAAATTTTGTATTTATTTCACCAAAAGAACTTTTTAAGCTGTTATATTTTCTGTTGGATCCAATGGCACATTATGTGGGAAACAATGAAATCATATTATAATTTTACATGTAGAGCCTCATGGGCACTGGTTAACAATAAAGCTTGTGACATTGGACCTATAACTTGCTAGTATGTGATAATTTGTCAAATACTAGGCCATGTTCGTAGACATGGCATAATGTTACCTATAGGGAATTTTGAAATGACTTCCAGGCCACATGGATTGTCTAACTATACCCAAAGCGAAGTAAGGGAGTGTTCATTAAGTACAAACGCAAAATATTCCTATCTATAGTACGCATTTTTAAGCATTGCGTACATAGGGATAACCTTGAGTTACTTCAGAGGTTCTACCTTCTTAATAGGCCCATCTACACGAGAGCATAAAAAGCCGGCTCCGTTGGAACCGGCTCCAACGAGACCCGAATCGAAAATCGCTTGCATCTACACGAGAGCTGTTGAACTGATTCCAGCTGCCGCGAAATCCAGCTGTGACCTTAAATTCGACTAGCACGACGTGACTTCGGATGCTCACATGTGTTTTACTTCCGGGTTTTCGGTCAATGGAGCCGAACGGAGCCGTCTTTTTCCATATTTTTCTCTCGTGTAGACACAAAATAAAGGATTTTTCCTGTCGTGTAGATGGGCCTAATGTGTATGTACTTAATGAATGGTCACTAAGAGGGGTTAGAAAGTAACTATGTACAAGAATAAGTTATATCTTCTCTAACCCGATTTATCTGACCCTGGCTTAACTATTTTTTCAAATTGCAGTTATCATTTTATTGCAATGATTGACTCCAGTAAAGCTTCAAGAGTCGAACCCCGATATAACGAATCAGCTTTGAGCAAACTCCCATTTCAACGATGAATTTTCAATGACCCTGCTTATAACACACTTACTATCTGATTGTGGTTATAACGAAATTTGCTTACAACGAAAAAATAACATCGTCCCCAGGGAATCTTTTACCAGGTCCCAAAATGAAAATCATTCTGTATTTTCTTGAAGAATCAATTTCCGACACGACTTGCATTTTACAGGGAACAATTGGAGGTGTTGAATGAAATGAAATCTGAGAAAAGTAAATATACACCGGGAGTATGGAATGCTAATGCCGTACTAATGGGAGGACTCGGCAAGGAACCGGAATTACCAGGTGAGTGAAATGAATGTAGGATAAACAGTAATAGATGACCATAAAGCAGACGATTGAATAAATAAGGGCTACTTGTAACAGTAGAGCTGGCAAACGACTATTGAAAATAAAGACCACGCTTGGTTATTTTCTTTGCGATGGTGTGATAGCCATCTTCTTTTTGAAAATACTTTTTTACCGAAGAGATATGGCAAAAATGTATAAAAGCCAGCTTTCTGAAGTTATTTTTGTTGATTTATTTAACGTTTCAGCTAACAACTGTTAGTGATCTAAAGGAAAATGGCGTGATTGCGTTAGTGGCTGTTGTTCCACTCCCATTGTAATTTTTTGGAGAAATTTTTTCAAATCCCATTGTCCACTGAACACCTTTTCGTTATTATAAGTGGAACCAAGGTTGCTTAGTCTCTATTGCAATAGAGGAGACCAGAGACGGTCCTGCAAACATGAAACTCTGCTTCTTCCAGGGACAGAACTGATAACGCTGGTGCGACAGTCTAGTATGCTAACTGCAAGACCAACTGTCTGCCTATGATTAAGAAATCAGTGGTTCATCTGGCTTAAAATGGAGGGGTAACCCTCCCCGCCCCCTGCCCTCTGAAAAATTTGTTTTACACAAGGCAAATGCCCTTTTTCTCTTGATCGTTCGAAATTTTTGTGCCCCTTTTTCAAATGAGCTGCCTTTCTTGAATCCTGGATGAAGCACTGAGAAATGAACTAGTTCCGATATTTTATGGAATGTTTATTGATCTTTCATTACAGAGAGCTTCCGTGAAGGTCTGAAGAGTCCGGTCACCGACGATTCGTTGAAAACTAAATCCGGTATGTCGATTGTCAGGAAAGTTTCGAAAATGTCAACTCATGATGAAGCTAGCACACGGACGAGTGAAAGGTATCATCGTATTACACCGAATATGGACAAAGCTCATTATAACGCCATCCTTTATAATGACAAATACTGAGACAGCCTTTGCTGATGATTGGAACAAATCTGCCAAATTTAGATCAATTTATAATAATTAACCCATATTGATGCCAAAAATTTTCAGTTGTGTTATAGCTTTGACTGTACAGTATTCTATGATATGATTTAATATTGGAATGTATTTTACATACCTAGATAAACACCTACAGGTCGGTAATAGCCCTATATAACTTTAGATTAGGCCTCACGACGAGTGCCATCTTTGTCCTAACCCACTCGAGCTATAGGACTCAGGAAAGCCGTAGGTTAGGCTCCGGATAGAAAACCTGCATTACTAATGCCAACCACGGGGCTCGAACCTGTGATCTCCCAAGTACTCCTAAGTAGAACCTACATATAAGGGGCTATGTGTGACCAGCAATTTTGTATTTTATATAAGGAGCTACCAACCCTCTATAGCATAGAATGTTTGCATGGTCAGTATTTAGGTTTACAGGATTGCCAAAAGTTAATAAATGCATAATGAAAACTTCTTATGATTCTGTCACATGCTTAAATGATTCCACCTTTAGCTGGAATTAAAAATTAGAGAAATATATATGTGCACTTACCACTTTTAGTGTCAACGAAATGAGGCCTATGACGAGGACTTCTAAAACATCACGAACAACTCTACGAACAAGAACAACCAGCACATCTGGCATTCAGGACCAGGTACGGCTTTAGATTACTTTTAGAATATATTAGTTATCATTCGCAATACTAGATAGTTGTACTAGTGATGATAATTATAATTGATTGCGCTCTGAATAAGAAAAAAATTCACCTAAGACATATTAAACTAGATTTTCAGGAGTTGTAAGATTATTTTCAAAACATGTAGTTATTAAGCAACTTCCTTAAATCGAGAGGGAAACCAACTAGCACGATGGATTGATCTCTTACGATAGAAATTTTGGAGTGGGCTTGACTCTTAGGGTCGGTACATATTGCATTAAAAATTACTGTAAATTCTCATTCAGTATGCAAGGGTCTCAAACATTTGGCGATCTTATGTAAGCATATGCTTTATGATAATGGGGTTTGAAAAATGGTTCATTTTGTGTGTATATCTTGTTTTCATTTTCAGGATATGCAAGAACATGCACCGACTCCACAGGACAGATTAGAGAAAGTTTGGGCAACTTTACAGTTTCCGGACAAAATGAAGTTGGACATGGCCATCAAGTATAGCTCAGATAGTTACATCGAAAAACTGGAATCGGTAAGCAAATGTGGACTAACAGTCGGTGAAAAAATCCCATTTTTTCTATCTACTCAAAACTGAATACTGGTATACTGGTTTCGAGGTATACATAACAGGGTGTGTAGTGTATACAATCTAGCTAGCATATTCATTTAAGTGGAGTTTAAGCATTTTTTGTACAAATTATGCAATCCACGGATTATGTATTAATTCAAATTTCTATGTATTATAAGTAATTTGTGGGATTGAATAGTTAATTCGTAAAAAAGAGGTTTAATTCATATTTTATATGTATTGTAATTCGTAGAATTACATAGTTAATTCATAAAAAAGACAAATTATTCATCAACAAACGCCGTGATAAGAATCAGATCAATAAAGCCCTGGGTCTCCCTTCTGCTTTTTCGTATTGTTCAGCTGATCCCGACACGGAGGTAGAGGATTTCCCCGATCGATCGTTTCAAATGTATACAAATTTAACTGTTGTCGAGTGCATATCAGTGGTCCAACTGTGTTATGAATTAAGCATTATGATAATCGTTGAAAAAGTTCAAATGGACCAGTGTTTTGAGTACGAATTATGAATTACACCAGATAATTAAAGGGGAATAGTGAAGGAAATTAATGGGTCATGTCAGAATATACAAATAAAGTCATTCTACAAATTAAACAATGACAAATTATGCGAGGTAGACTGTATAGAAGAATTTATCTATTCAAGGCTATTGATGCTTGGGAAAAGGCAACAGCATTGATCGAAGAACGAGAAAGAATCATCGCTAAATTAGAAAACTTTGAACGATTCGCGTCAGATCCAACTCGATTTTTTGAACGAGGTAAGCCTTCAATAAAAAGATTACACTCCCTTTGCAGAAATTCATTTGGCTCTACTATCGTATCGACCGAACTCACCACTGCTTACTTCGGCTGTAATTTCCATGTACAGTATGGCGTCAAATGATTAATAAAGAATTTGACCAATCAGTGCATTCATTATGAACATGTTACAGTAAGCGTTCATGGACAGCCCCATTTTGAAATAATCCTTTAGCCAATCGGAGCCAACAAGCAAATAGAAATAATCATAAAGCCAATCAACACACCTCATTCCGCGATATATCAGCCAAGAAAATCACGCGAAAGCTTTCAGTGGTTAGTATTTTGTAATAAAGTGGAGGAATGAAACTACTGCGGGCGGAGTGTAGATTCATGTCAAATCTATATTCGATTTCGACTGAGCATTTGCATGAGGTTTTAGACAATGGGTTCGGTGCGGTTTTAATACATTTTGACTGGGCCTTTTATGTCGGAAGATATCGATCGGATTGGAAGCGATTTCGATAAATGTCTCAAACTTATGCTCTAAATGGAAAGAAACGGAAAGTATAGTCGGCATGTAGCTAGCATTAAGATACAATATAAAATAGCTAATAGTAATAATAATAATATAAAATTTGTTTTGCAGGTTACCGTGGATCTTCTGTTGCACGTCTTGAAGAGGCCAGACAACGTAGCGCTTTCTATAATGTAAGTACCGTTATATCCGGAGTATGCTGAAAATTCAGATGGGCGACCCTTTAATTTTCTAGCAATGGTCTCATTTCCTCCAACTTCATGAGCCTTCTTCCTCTTAAGTCAGATTCCTACATTTTACTGCCAGTTGATTTCTTGCATTTTCTATTGTCGACAATTTCTTGCAAATCCAGGGTGGTACTTTCTTTCAATTTCAGTTTCCTACAAATTCTGACATGTGATTTTCAGTCCTCTGTAATTTCCTCTCAATTCATGATTGGCACTCTCCTGCAATTTCCATTATGTCATTTTGTCGTGATCCCTGTCCCACATGTAAAATAGCATCACCTCGATAGTCATGAATTTTTGTTTTTACAGAAACTGGATGAAGTTGAACATGCTGTGAAAATAGCTGTTACATATGTACATAGGGAATATCAGGATAAACTCACTTATCAGGTACGTAGATATTTACACTTACCTGTAATCATTGAATTGAAGGTATTGTTAAATCTTGACTAAAAGTGACTTATCAGGATGCACACTGGATACATTGGTTTAATTATGCAAAAGGAAAATACACTCGAAGATTTTGTACCCAATAATTGCCTACAAGTTGTATAATGAATGTGTATGTGGCTGAGCGGTCCAAGGGGGTGACGCCTTAGCGGCTTGGATGCTCCGAACTTCTTGGGTGAGAGATCAAAGATTCTAGCCCGGTTGGTAACACAGGTTTTCTATCGGGGTCTAACCTATGGCTTTCCTGAGTGAACATGTCAAGAGCTCGGTTGGTATAGAATAGGTGATGTCAGTCGTCTTAAAATAACTCGAATTCGAAGCATTATTATCATTATCATAAGTCATGAGTTATTGGGCAAGCTGAGATCTTTGGTATGTCACTGTTACCTCTATCGGGTTGTATCATTGTGACTTAAAATTTTGTGTGACTTATGTTTGACCAAACTTTACTATACTATTCGGAAAAACTAGCTATTTTGGGGTGAAAAGAGTTCGGCTTTTTATTCATGAATAGTCTCGGCTCTCTCTTTTTATGTTTCTTAAATGTTACTTTTCTCTTAATCTCAGGGTCGACCTTATTTGGATAAAATGCAGTGGGACCGAACGGAAATGTTACATTGGCTGCAAGAGGAACGCAAGCAGAATCTGTTAGAGCGCCACAAGGCTATAAACAATATACCGCTGAATATAACCCAATTAGAACCTTTACAAACTTAGTATTTATTGACTAGGCAAAAATGTATTTCAAGATCTGTGATACTGTCTTTTCCGTCCTGATTATATGTTGTGACCATTCACTTGATTTGTTCGTAAGGATTTAGTATTTTCTAGCCCTACTTTATGCAAATTCAAGCATTCAGACCCAATGCATGCATATTAATTGAATGTACCCAAGGTGTTGATAAAAAACTTTGTGATTCGTGTTAAACAAAACCATCTATTTATGGAAAAGTGTGAAAAATATGTGTCTTGAATTCGTGCTCTTTGTCCTCTTTTGTTAAATCAAGACACTACCGTTTGTCTAATCTGTGACAGTGTGTGAAAAACAAATTCCAGAAATTCTCAAATTTCATCTTATCGACACTGTGCCAATTCCAAATTTTTCTGGCAATTGATATTCAAAGTAATATAAATTTCTAAAACCTCAAATTTTATTTTCTTCATGGTGCCAAATCAGTCAGTTTCTATCTACATGTAATTCCCGATTCATTTAGTTGTCAAACTATATGAACTGTGTGATGATATTTTGTTCGCTTATTCAAAGTAATATAGATTGTTAAATTCGAATTTTCGAAAATAAATGTATTTTATGTGTAAATTTTCAATGTAGTAGTATCTCTTTGATTGATATCGGTATCTATGACGACCATGGCATGACAACAGTTTCTGCAGACCAGAGAAATTCAGAGCTGAGAGTAAAAGCTATTGATTTCCCTTCTGAAGCCTCAGTTCTCGTGGAGACCCTCATAACAGTTCTGTCACCAGTGAATAGATGTCAGCAGTGCTTGTCACTGAATAGAGTTGTTTACAAATGGCCGACCATATTTAGGTCATTGCTATGGTTAGTGACAAACAGGACAGCAGTATATATATACACAACTCTAAACATTCAGGTAAAAGCAATTCAAACAACAGACTTATATTCTAAAGGCATTTAGAAAGTCAATTTCAACGTATTATCTTGAGGATTCGATTAGAAGAGAAATATGTATATGACATATATGACTATTATGGATAAAATATGGACTATAATCATTCATACATATAGCCACTGGGCATAATTGTAAGTATCTTAAAGGGTGAACATGTTATATAGAAAGACTTTTTGTGGAGATTTCTGCCTCTGGATAATTAGATAAATCAATACTTAAAGCTACACTGAAGGATTAGTAGATTAAGTAATGTCAATATTCAGTATACTCGTGGGAATGTTCACATTATGGGATTTAGATAATTTTTGTTGAAAACAAAATCATATCTGATAAAAAGCTTTCGAACAATATTGATTATATCTTAAACATCTGCTATGGAGACAAATAATATATTTCCCTGGTGACAGCTGGATAGTGTATAACTCTGCTGGTAACATGGTTAAATGTGCAGCGCAATCTATTATCTTATGGTGTGTATCTTTTTATTATGTTTTTATCGGAAGATTTTTTTTTCTAGAAAATGAGCATCTGATCATTTTTGTACAGAGTTCCTGATAATTTCACGCGGATTACGTGTATCCTTGGAATTTTAACAGAGATGTGAACTAGAACCAGTAGTTTTTTGTTGAAAATATTTTTTAATGGCACAGTATCTAAATGGGTATAGGTTAACATCTAGGTGCGTTCCTTAGATTATTCTATAGTCTATGCTTAAGTCTATGGTCAAAATTTGGTTAGCTAGATATTGAAAAATCTTCGAGTCCATGTCTGAAATGTTCAGTTACGTAAATGTGTACAGCAAAATGTCAAAAGTAGAGGGGTTCAGGCTCAGAACGTTACAACTGTTTGTTGAACACATGTAACTTTATTTTCAAACTTTCCATATCGGATGACAAATTAGTCCAAAGAAATTGTTTATCTAGAGAGTTTCAATTTCCAGGTAAGTTTTCATGAGTTCTTGTAATTGGAAATCTAGTCATCTTAATATAGGATCTATATCTAGCTGTTACAATTCAAAAGTTCAGAATTAGTTTATCGCAGAGGGAGGGTCTCTTAAGAAGAAAAAGAAATGAAATCATTATCAGAGAGAAGGGGTACTACAATAGATTTGAGTATTAATCGATTAAACGTGTAAATTCCGCCAGATGGTTCCAGTTGTTACTTATTAACCATCAATGCCAGTTGTTAAATATTATCATATCATAAAGTGACAGATATTATGTATATATACACTTAATCTGTATGATAAGCCGTTTAAACTTATTGCTGAAATATACATGTATTTCTCGAATGGAGTCACGAAATTTGCTGACTGAAATCACCAAATTTGCCAATTACAGTCAAACGTACCAATCCAATAGCCACGTTAGTAGGTATGAAGATTTTTTTATAAATACATTTCAGACTTGAGTTTTTTTCCATGAAAATGGATGGTTGTAGCAACGTTTTGATTTTTCAAATTTTTCAGACCCCTTAAAAGTGACCCGTGATAAATGAATGAAAGGCCTTTTGTACCTTGATAAAAGATAGCTAACGCTGTGAATAATTTTAAAATTTTTTGTTCATTTTCAGATATAAGAATCACTCGATAACCGATGTCCTCGTACGCGACAAATCGCCATTATGATGCGTAGAGGAAGATTTCTGGTGTGTTACATATGCGGACGTGAGTTCGGCTCGAAATCCTTAGACATTCACGAGCCGCAGTGCTTGAAGAAATGGCACATCGAGAACAATCAACTTCCGAAGTCTCAACGTCGAAAACCGCCGAAAAAACCCGAAATCCTACCGGAGATCGGGATTAGTGGTGGCGGCAAGGGTTCGTACGATATTGACCGTTTCAATGAGGCGGCGTATAAAAGCGCTCAATCTCAATTGGTGCCGTGCGAAAATTGCGGACGCACGTTCAACCCCGATCGGTTACCGATACATCAGAAAAGCTGTAAACCCGGAAAACCCTTATCACCCCTTAAATCGAGTTCGTCGACGCAAAATAACAATACCGCAAATATTAGCGCTTCCTATGATAATTCCGAAAAACAGCGTCCGACCACTGCGACTTTATCGAACCCAAAGGTTTTAAAGAATCCGCAGCAATCTCAGCCTCATCCAGTCCCGGCCCCGCCTGCTGGTGGGAAAGGCCCTCGTTTTGTGACTTGCACCGGGTGCGGCAAAGCATTTATGCAAGCCTCGTTGTTGGTGCATCAGAAAAAGTGCCTCGGACTGTCTCAACAGCCCCCCGCTTCGGTACCTCAACCACAGCAAGCGGCTACCGGTCCGGTCCAAAAGAGAAAATCTTCAATCGAACTCACTAGAAAAGGCAGCTATACGGTCAGTAAAAAAGATATAACCGATGCAGCCGAGTTGATTCCTTGCGAAAATTGTGGTCGGAAATTTCTGCGCGATCGTCTTCCAGTACATAAAAGAACGTGTAAACCGAATCAACAACATCAAAAATCCGTTCGCTCGACAACTGCTACGCCACCAAAGACGGCGTCGTCTAACGGCTCGTCTCAGGAAAACGGTATGACGCCGACGCCCGCGCCGCAGAAAAAAGCTCAAAAACGACCCGCCGGGCCTCAGCTCGTTCTGTGCTATATCTGCGGACAGAAGTATACGAACAAATCGTTGCCGATTCACGAACCGCAGTGTTTGGAAAAATGGAAAATCGAGAACAGCAGACTACCGAAAGAGATGCGGCGTCCGCTGCCGAAAAAACCGAAAATAATCGGCGAAGGAAAACCCATGACGATGTAAGTAATAGTATAGTAGCATTTAACCTCTCAGTGTAACCCTGTTGGGATTTTCAGGGCAGGGGAAGCCTTTGAATGTGTTTACCTGTATCCACCCAGGGTTCGAACTGCAAACCTCTTGCATGATAAGCAGACGTGCTTACCCCTGTGCCACGGAGGCAGATGACATATAATACTGTCTTGATGTTCATTGCCAAAGACATAAATTTGTGCCGAGAATTTTCATGATACATTTTACTTAAACCTGTTTACATGATAATACAATTGTCATCTATCTGCGTGCTTGATTTGTGTCCACCAGTAAGCAGATTATAAAGCCACCATTTAAATGCTAATACTCAATTAAGCCCGGCGCACACCTTCGCGATCTTCAACGTATAAACAGGTCATCGGCTCATCGCAAGCGAAAAATATCAAACGAGTTTGATTTGAGGCGATGAGGCAGTGAAATCGGTCCGGGTGTCACCGCACACCTTTACGATGATGAGTAAAGGTCACACGATGAAGCGATGAGACGTAGCATCACGAAGGTGTACGCCGGGCTTTAACGCCAGCTTTTTTAGAATAAGTTCCAAACAAGGACGATGTTAGACTATTTCACCCATGTCGTGTGATAAAAGTTTTTTCTAAATGTCTAATTTTTCAAGTAATAAGTGATACATTTGCCCTATTTTTGCTTTATTTTATGTCCAGCGTGACAGAAGTGCCCTTTTTCATTCAATTTTGCTCTTATTTTGGTCTGTGACACGTTCAACATTTGCCTCTGATCTGCTTCTGCCAAACGTTATTGTAATTAATACAATGTCATAAATGACTGTCCCGAGAGCTTTGACTTTTAATGTACATGTACGTATATGCATTGTTATCCTTTCACAATTCATAGTTACATACACTGAATGCATAATTGCATAGATCACTCGTAATATAAGTAAATATAGACAAAATCAATACTAATATAGAAAGTGAAGTGGTCTCACCGGTCGCATAATTACTCGCAATCAATAATTAAATCGCATAACGAGCTTTAAGACGCTAATGAGAGACTTTTTGCATATTTTTTCCAGGGATGAAATGAACGAAGCCGCCTGGCAGTCGTCACAGTCTAATCTAGCACCGTGTCCAAACTGTGGGCGAACGTTTCTGCCGGACAGATTGATCGTTCATCAAAGAGCTTGCAGGCCTAAACCTGGGCAAGAGAATTCCGCTCCATCTGGAGGCCCATCGAGACCTAATGCTCCGAAACCTCATCTGGTAGGTATTTTTTACAAGAAAACATACTTTCATGATATCTCCGAAAATTTCACTAGATATTTGATTAACCGCCCTATCCTTTACAATTAGACAGATCCCCAAAATGAAACTGTTAAATAAGGCCAAGTGAAAACAAAGTTAGAAATACATGTATATTCAAATATATATAAGCTATTGAATAATAAGTGTATATTCAGAAATTATAAAATCTATTGGCAATATTCATTCGTATACATGTATTTGACTTTTTATCTTTAGAACGACGGTCCGCGGCCCAGTAGAGCAGCAGCGCCACCTATGAAGCCGCGTACGGTTGTGTGTTACATTTGCGGACGAGAATTCGGTACCAAGTCGATATCGATTCATGAACCTCAATGTATGAAAAAGTGGCACATGGAAAACGATCGTCTGCCCCGTGAATTGAGGAAACAAGAACCGAAGAAACCGCAGGTTATTCCTATCCAGAGTAAGTATTGAACTGTTTATGATAAAAACCCACAATATGTTTTTCTACTGTTTTTATTACCAACTTTTCAAGATGCCTCTGTGTCCATTTTCTTTGTACCTTGAAAATGGATATAGTGGCATCTTGAAATATGATGAGAAAACAATATATCCGTGTACGAGTAAAAAAACCACGTACACGACCGTGTACGAGTAAAAATCCCACAATCGAACCATTTCCACAAAACAAGCAGCCTATTGGCTGATATAGCTCCGCTGTGTTGTACAGTAGTCCCACCAATCTCAAATGTGTCTAACATAAACAGACAAACAGTTTAATTTTGATCCGGTCATAAATGTAGGACTAGAAGTGATTTAAAGATATATTAATATAGGGGATGAACCAGAAAAACGGCTCTGTAACTTTTTAGGCCTTGGCCCATAGATCATTGGTACCAAGTTTCATTTTGATCTGATCATAACTGTAGGACTAGTAGCGATTTAAAGAAATTTTGAAAAACCCCTATGGAGCGCCACCTAGGGGATGAATCAGAAAAACGGGCTTGTACCTTTATAGGCCTTGGCCCACAGATCATTGATACCAAGCTTCATTTGGCTCTGATCATAACTGTAGGACTAGTAGCGATTTCAAGTAAAAGTTGACGGACGAACGGACGCCCCAACACACGGACGACGACAGAAAGTCCCCCTAACCCATCAGCTCCGCTGACCTTCGGTCACAGCGGAGCTAAAAAAGTTTATTAAGCACAACATTTCGACCGTATTCTAACAGTCATCATCAGGTACTGAACCGTTAGAATACGGTCGGTCGAAACGTTGTGCTTAATAAACTTTTATGGATTTTTTAATTAAATTCAAAATTGTTTGTTTGTGGGAATTTTACTCTAGCATCTTGAAATGTTGGTCATACAAAACAGTAGATAGAATATATTGCGGGTTTTTCATCATATTAGATTTTAGTTGGATGAATTAACTATTGTCTGATATCTATGTATGTGCAGTACCAACTAAATCTAGGTACAAATGGGTGTATTTATTGAACCCAATAAACCATAGCCAATAGAATATATACTCCTCTTCTGTTGTCTATGGATAAATGGATGTGAT
The DNA here is from genome assembly GCA_036785005.1 of Tubulanus punctatus. Taxonomy (NCBI): domain Eukaryota; kingdom Metazoa; phylum Nemertea; class Palaeonemertea; order Tubulaniformes; family Tubulanidae; genus Tubulanus; species Tubulanus punctatus. Next base: position 15,151 of record JAYMFW010185912.1, read on the forward strand.
AATCGGAAGCTCAATACATCCATGTGTCCTTACGGCATTCATCGTTTCCTAGCAATTGAGTGAATAGAAGCCTTAATTTCCGTTACCTACACATAGGTAGCAGCTATAATGAACCCTTATTACAAGGAATAATATTTTCCTTCTAAAATAAAAATTTATACCATGAAATGTTTACTCAAGTCTTTGCCATGTCTTAGATGAAACAGTGCTTTGAAATTATTTTCAAACCATAGGCCCC
>JAYMFW010186023.1:1960-12479 GCA_036785005.1 Tubulanus punctatus
TGTGCGGCGGGGTTTTCTGCCACCCCCCCCCCCCCCCCCAATAATTTTGAGGGTGCTACCGCCCTAAACCAATGTGTAAATAGGCCTACACGATTCCATCCTTTACCAACACATCTAAAACAAACTAAAACTAGCAAATCTGTAGTTTGAAATTACCAAATTTACCGATGATATCGTTAGATGACTAGATGAGACTATGAGACTGATTAAGGCCTTCTGATGTCCGCAACTATTCGCGAATATCACTTTCTCCTTTCCATATTCTCCATCGGAGGGTTGACAACCAATATCGTTAAGCGAATGGAATTCATTGATTTTATACAGAAATTCAACGACATCAAAGCGTCCCGAGAGTGATCTTTTAGAATGCATTTCTTTGACATTCAAATTTCTCAGAACGTGTAGCGATATTAGAAAATGGAGCTCGAATAAAAAGAACGAAAGAAAATGTCAATAAATTTCGTTTTACATTTTCTCCTGTTAGCACTAACTCGTGGGCCAAATTTGATTTGGAAGAGAAAAGGGAAACCATCCTGGCGATGAAAGATATCGTTATTATCGCGAAATTTGCGTCTAGTTTGCAAACGGCTTTCTGTAACTCTATCATGTATGTATTCTTCACTTACAACTTCGCGCGCGGTACGAAGAACACATTTTCGCTATTTCAAACGCTTTAAAAAGGTAGGCCCTACGTCGAAAAGCGACGCGATCTACTGCATCTGGGAAAGTACGCTCTGACTAGGGTCGAATGGGTGGGGGTTCTTACGGCCTGGCAGTATGATGTCTCGAGAAACGACGAGGCTCAAAAAATCGCCGGCAATCGAAGGCGATTTAGCAAAGAGAATTTGTCGAGACATTTACTTAAAATTGTTTGAAATATTATTTGTATAAGTGTTAATAATTCAGTTATCGGTTACATGTTACCCTAAAAAATCATGGGGGGGGGGCGCCCGTTGATTTCTCAATATAGCTCCGAAAATTCATCAAAATCATGGTTTATTAAGGAGTCTGATGAAGCTGGTTACAAATTTCAATTATTAGTGAATTCGCTACATAACCATCTCTTACAGCTTGCACACACTAAACGTGCCTTTCCAAATTATTAGCCCCTCCCCTCCGTAAGAATACGTTAGAATACTATAATTAATTATTCATAATTTGTCTGTCACCTGTCATAGTTTGTTTGTTTTCCAATTAGCAGTTGTCTAAATTGTAAATCATGTATCATATAAATATCCATAGAAGGAAGTTTCAATCAGTTACGAAAATTGTATCGTCTATGTTTGGAGCCTGAAACAGGCATTTACAAAACCAGAAAGATATTACAAATAAAAGTGGAAGTGTCATTTCTATCTCAAAAGACGTAGTTGCTGATTTGGATTTATTCGGCTAGTTCCCCTAACTAACAACGTTAGATAGATATATCGTTGTTAAAGCACGGTCGCTTTTCGATCTGAGTCTACCTTAAGTAAAGGGTCCCTAAGCATTCCTAAAATTTGGCCTTATATCAGGTGTTTTTGCTAAAACCGTTATTGGCTATTTTCAGCTAAGATAATTCTTCGCACGTGTAATGTGTTGAGACGAAGTACTGGAGCAGGATTTTCAGTTATGAAAACATACATTATTGGGTTTCGTATATTGTGACATCCCAAACAGGTATTTAGGGCATTCTTGAACAGCACTTGATGTCGACATTCTCAAGTACTGATAGTTCTTCAAGCGATCCGCGACATTCAACGCAAGGGGAGGGTGGTCCTTGCATATGTCCAGTCGATTGCTACTAAACAAGGCAGAATCTGTCAAATGAACCTGGTTGTATTGTTAAGTCTACATAACCAAGGCAGATTAGATAATACGCTTTTTAACAAACTTGCGTCCGAAAATGGTCCATTAGGCTCCAGAAACATAAAACGTTACAACAGAAACCTAACCTAATAGAACGTTACGTAATCTGAGAACTCATTGACTTTTTTCTTTTGCTAAGCATACCTTTTAGGAATAAAACCATCAATTCTTCGATAACTATTCTATAAAATTACTTCAACTGGAAACCACCAGCATTTTCCACGGAAAACTGAGCTAAGTTGTTCCGATATTTGAGAAGTGAAGCTTCAACTCGTAAATGCGAAGAATCATTCGCTGTCCTATAAAGCCGTGTCTGACTAACTCGTCTTACATTTGGAGTATTTTCTTTCAGTGCGGGGTGTCTCATTATGACACCCAAATTACAGTGCTAGATTACGCTGGAAATTGAGCAATCATCCGCCATGAAATCATACACCGATCTCCATAAGCTATACAAGTATCCCCTAACATTTCTGGGAGGGATATCTTGTCCGATGATGTTGTCTAGAATGGCTTCTACAAAAACGAATGTCTAGTACTGCCGCCAAATAGGACATATCCCATCCTGATCGAATGTTTTACGTACCGGTATATTCTGAAAGACACTTTTTGACCCCCATGACCCCCTTTATCATTTAAAATAATGACTTTAAACTATCGATAATGAAAGAAATGCTAGTTTTACCAAGTTTTTTCTTCATTATAAATCCTTCGGTCTTTTTTGATAAAAGTAAACTCTGCGTCTTGCACATCCACCTCTGTACCCTTAAAGATGATTACTCCAAGGTCAGGGGGCGCCATTTGCCCAGACAATCGACCGGAAGTCAGGCAAACTTATATTTCTATTGTTCTTGTCTGACATATGGGTTTTGATGGATTTTTGACGTAAAATTAAGAAATAGAACTCGAGAACCTGCGCTGCCTTATTGAGATATTCCAATAACCATTAGCCCTGATGACGTGTAGTCACGTGGGCCGATTATTTGTAGGCATATTAATTTTTCAATATGGCGGATAAGTAACATATTGTGTCAAACAATGTCATATCAATAATATCGGTATATAAACTTAAGGGCGGTGTTTGGCAAAGCGCACCGACCGGGATGTGAGTATCTATTGTATTGACCGGAAATATGGACGAATGACGTCACGTATATTCAAATTGAACTATTAATTTTAAAATCTATAAATAGTTATGAATCAACCTAATCGTTACCTATTGATGCGCATTCTGACGTCATCAGATAATGATCATCGCAAAACGATATAGCCACGCTGATTTATTATCTCGTTACATTTGGAAGTAAATTTCACGAGAGGCGGCGCCCGTACGTAATGAACACTGTCAACCGGCATCTAACAGTCATAGAGCACTATGTATCTTGTTAATTGATGTCTCGGATAGATATCGATGATGGTAATGTGGTAATTTCTGCCAGTGTCGCATCGATCGAACATCCGCGTCATCGATATATAAATGTGGAACGTGCTCTGACAACTAAGTGCAATATAGACGTTTTGCTTAATGCTTGAATTTGTGACAGTTATATTGAAGTTACCGACCGAACTGAAAGAGAGCCATTTCGTGATCTTTCTGACATATGAGTTAAGTAAGTGCCGTATAACATTCAGTTAATGGCTTTAATCAGTCAACACGTTATGACTTTAAGACGAGGGCTACCACTATTTATGGCTGGTCGATGTTCTTTTGAAAAAAAACCTCTTCCGGATATAACATTAGATTTCATATAATATAAAGACATCTTGCTGTCGCTGTATCGAATCCCATTATGGCTGATTTAGACGTTGGTGACACACACTGACTTTATTTCGGATGATAGAATAGTGGATGAGAAATCAAGGGGTCCCTGAAATGATGCTTAGGGGCAGGGGCAGGGGCGTACCCAAGGGGAGTTCCAGGGGTTCCGGAACCCCTTATTTTTAGGCAACATATATATTTTAATCAATTAGATAATTTCTAACTTCAGCGAAATGAATACGTATGAAGTCATACGCGGAAAATATGAATGAATGGACTTATTGAAAGGGGTCTATGGCGTTCCTTCCGGAATTTTTGGGTAAGGACAGCAGGGGAACAGCAAAGTGAAACCCCTCCCTCCAAAAAACTTGGGTACGCCGCTGTTAGATTACATCATGTCTTTTTGAAATATCCCATTGACAGTGACTGCTAGATATATTTTGCGAAATATCTAAATAAAGTTGATTGAAAATCATATGAAAGACTGTAGAATGCACGCCATCTACGGATAACTGGATTCACAGAACCATATTGTGTTTACCCACAATACGGCGGAATGACGTCACTGGAAATATTGGCTTTCCAATAAGAGCAGCCCCTTAGGCTATGGCTGTCCTCCCCTTCCTTTTATCGATATATTTAGATTTACTAAGTATAGAATTTTGTTACCTTTTTTTTAATGATGCTTTAGAAATAAGGAAAGTAAATAGAGTTATGAATCTCAAAACCATATGGATTCATCAAGATATCCCTAATTCACATATGTCATGTTTATGACGCCCTCTGTGGTATTTTTAAAACAAGAAACTAACTTACAAGTTGATTGACGCAAGGTATCTAGTGTTGTTGAATATCTTTATTAAAACTATTAGCTTAGTTTGATTTGTACATGTAATTATTTTCAAAAGGGTCGGTGCTGGCCAGCACTGTTCGGTATTTAGTATTGTTTTGTTGCGTTACATTTTTTAGAATGAAACGATTTTTTTAGGAAAGTGTGAAAATTCAATGAATAAAAAATTAATACCATTGAAACATTATTTTTATATAGTTTATTGATACGCATACAATGATGGCGTATTTTACATACACTCACTGAGTTTGAATGTAACGCTTGGTAATCGTTGTATACGATGATCCATGATTGCAAACGCTTATAAGGACTTCTAAATCATTGCCTATATCCAAAAATACATATGTATTTTTGCTATATCCAATATCCACGCCCACAAACTATTGCTTAAAGAATTCAAACTTTGGGATGTACTCCTTTTCAATTGTCCTACAGTTCCTTGGTGCTGGAGGGTAAGTGGGGATATCTACACCTTATCCACGCTTTTCTGAATCTAGAAACGAATCCCCGTAGTAGAGAACATCCCAGTTTCTCATATAATTTTATGGGCTTTCCAAAGTAAAACTGATATCAAAGATACGTATACTTTAATCTCCCTATTACCTTGCCAGCACTGTGAAATGGCTAAGTCCGAAAATGTCTCAATTAGCATTGTGTGAGGAGTACGGACGGCTGTGTGAACAGCTTTGTTGACGCATGAAATACATAGAATATTTGATATTTGATAGAATTCAATGAATACAGCAAGTTCAGTCCAATGAAATGGGAATTTCCCTGTTTAGTCGTAAAGACTAGCAACAATGAACAGTTATTCTCACTCGAACCTGATCCCTCCGATAAATCGCACATTTTGCTGACTTAGTCATTTTTCCGGCAAGTTGACCTGGCAAGTAATAGGGAGATTACAGTATTTTACTTCAAAGCTAGGTATCTAACTTCATTCAATGAACTCTCTTTTGAATATGGTGGTAATTGTAGGTTTATTTTGATGTATGAAAATTGATATTTGATAAAATTACGAGCTGTATTCACAGATGAAAAAAAAACTCGATGAAATTCAGGTATAATGATGTTAGAAAAATCTTGCGCGCATCATTTTTAGAAAAATATAGTACCCAACCCAACCAAATTCTAGGGAAAATCTGCTTGCAAATATCTTTTACAAATCACGCCAGTGAATGTCGAAGACTGTATGAGTATTTTCGATCAAGAGGTTAGCTAATCCCCATAATATATTTTTAGGACAAATTCACAACAGCTTTCTTAGAAACTCCTCTAGATAGAAATTCACATTCAGTAAGTTAAAAGTAATATTATCAGACTGATGAATGACAACACAACATACGTGATAATGCGTAAAATCGATTTCAAATATTTTTCATTGAAATTTACCTTTACGGGACATACAAAAAAGAAAACATAAAGTTACACATGAAACACATCGGTTACAAGTGAGTTACAACTTACTTACCACGAGTTTCCACCTCTTTTTGTGAATGAGTCTTTTACTGTTTCAAACGAATCGGTTGATAATCATTTCTACAAGAATAAAAACCGGGCGAGCTACGGCCGAAATCGTGTCAACCGTCTTATAGGTTAAAGAAACTACGTCATGATCGACGATTATCCAATCACGGCTCGATCGCTGATTTAGGCGCGCGCGGTGCGAGATTGCACAGACTCGCTGTACTAATTTTAACCAGTAGTTTGTCACTCGAAAACCGTAACGTCGCTAACGAACATTCATCCCGATATAACAGTTTTAATTTGACGTCAATATTTCCAACGACGGGCGGCGGCTTATGGGCTTATTGGCGTTAGTTTTACAAATTGCTGTTAGTTAGTGGAGCGGTACGACCGGACGTGCTTTATCGTTGAAACAATGCCAACAGACGTGGCCATCCTCGATGATAACTTAATCCTCAGTTCGTTTGGCGCGTGAATTTGTATCAGCGTTTATCTGACGCGTTTTATTCGTGTATATGTCACCAAACATTTACGGAAGATAAATGGCCGAGCAACGGTTTCTAACTAACGACGAATGTAGAAAAAGATTCACAGGACTCATCAATTTTTGTTTGTTCCTGACACGATTTTTTCTCTACTTAAAACACATCACAAGTCGTTTTATCAAGAACCGCTAATCCGGGTACACATAGATGCGTCTAGCGTCCGGTTATCGCATCCATTTTTCCAAGAGGAATATATATTCTATTAAATAAAGGGATGCGATTGTAGGACGTTAAACGCATCCATAGTTTTCTGTGCCTGTTTTTTACTGAGTGAAATTGTGCATAAAAGAAACAACCAATTTTCCATCATCGTGATATATACGTCCATGCGAAACGGGTCATGATAATTACTCTTATTGTTATGACGTTAGCTGATTTTGCTGAAATGCCAGTAATTTTTCTTCGGTTTTAAGAAGAATTTTCATCACCGAGCTGAATGAACGTCCGAGCATAGCGCGGTTGTACGCATTACGCAAATTAGCAGCCAAGTCAATTAAAGCATAAATATTGAATGCAGCCTTGATTGGTGACAGATAAAGCCATCTGCCAACTATAATAAAGCGTACATTAATGTGCACAATCCGTTCGGCAGACGTACAGATTTCGTTATTAACTTTCACCTATAATCCACAAACGAGCTGTTAATTAATTTAGAATATTCATGCGAAATGGACGTAGTTATAGACCGACGTGATTAATTCTTGTAGTTGTCATGTATTTATGATCTCACCTGAGGTATATGTATCGTATGTCAGTCGGATTTCGCTCCAATTTCCTGTTAGTAATTGTTTCGTTTGGCGTGTCACACGTCAAAATTAATATTGCCATCCGAATATTGCATTATTGGGTTTAATACACACGTATGTCTTATAACGAATTAAATTGCAGATTAATTAATTATTTTTTAGATTTACGGCTATTCTTTCGGAGGGATTCGACTGGCTTTCCTGTTGCAATACCTATAACTGTTGTCGATTATACATTATCTTCTTTCGATGGAGATCGTTTTTCTAACGTAATCACATCTGATAATAATTACTTGAAAAATACAGTTACCTTGCTTGCCAGTTTTGACTTTTCAAAAATATCCCAAAATGTGTATAATAAACATAGCTTCGAGGGCAGGCGTGGGCGCCCCCCTTATTGCGGGAGACCAAAGTTTTTGAGGTGATTTTGTAGTTCTCCAGACACCAGTTTTTAATCTTGACCACAGCTGTGAAAGTCCCGACCTCTTTATCCACTTTATTTAATTGTTTGATGGGTTTTAGCGAGGTGGCTTCACGCCCTCGGCGTTCGCTGGGAGGGCTGCCCTCCCCTTTCAGGAAGTCCTGGGTCCATTCCCGGAGGGGGGTTGTGGACGGTCGTATGAACAGCCTATGGACATGCGATTTATCGATTATTTCTTAAAGAAATATTTCAGAACAGACTTTCTCACACAGATTCGCTTGTATACCTGGAGGCATGAATGAATGACTGTCCCCAATGCCAAACAGCTCCCTCCGATAAATATTAACATAGAGGTTAAGCACATGCGTCACTTGGTCGAACGGCCAATACGAAATTTGTGACATCACACTTATCGTGTTTCACTATCATGTGTCAAAATATCAATTGGATTGACGGCCAAAATGACTCTATCAACACATAATGACGTCACGTGCATAACCTTCAGTCATTTTCCACGCGAAGTTGCGTCCCACGGTAGTGGGGATTTTAAAGTTGGCCTTCATTCTCATCAAACGGATATGGTCAACGAATCGTTTTAAACTTCTAAGTATTCAGGGCCGTAGCTAGAATTATGGAAAATGAAGCCGTGATTGGGTAATCGTCGACCATGACGTAGTTTCCTAAACCTATAACACGGTTGACTCGGTCGTAGCTAAAAAATTCATTTTTTGGTGGTTTGCGCTTCATCTACAATGACCATCGAAATTTGATCGCGGAAAATCATGAACGCATGTTCTTGATAATGTTGACGTTTTCTTTAACATTTTAATGCATTTTTTGTGTATCTCTTAAGACTTTCAAAACTAATTTTCTAGTCAGCTGCCCCCGTGCTAGATATGGCCCTGATGTTACATCGTTATTTTATGTGGATTGGAGTTCACTTATCTGGTTTCAGAAAGATATAGGACCTTATGTACGACGAAGACATTTCAATATGAAATTTGTAGATCTATCTTCGACTTTTAAGAGATAAAATCAAACGCAAAACACGAAAGGCCGAAAAAATGGATAAAAAATTAAAGGATCCAGAATTTAACAAAGTCGAAGCCAAATCGATTCCAATACAACGAAAATAATTATGGAATACAATTTCCTACGACTTTTCAAACTCGCAGAGAATATTTCTGCGACCTTTAAAACACTATTCGTGCACGTTTAAAAATTCTGAAAATTCTTCCCTGCAATTTCTCAGAAAAAAAGGTTTCTGCAAATTTTAACTTCAGGGTCCTTTACTATGGCCGGGTGGTCACATATTATCAGCTATATGACGTCAGTTTTTAGCCCAGTGTTCGGTAAAGCTTGGAGTAATCATTGATAAATCAATTTATCACACGCAAGTTCCGTGTGATAAAGTCGAGAGATCGTTCTGAATAAAATAGGTGACGCAGTCGTGAAGTCTCAATTCTTAAGTCCAATAGGGTTCTGTATTTTTCCGGGAAACCAAATATTATCAATCCATTACAACTTCATAATTTTTCTTCCTGATTTCATATTTTCTAATTTTCTTTATTTCAATATACAATATACACGGTAATACGTGGTATCTTCAGAGTATAAATTGAATAGTTGATAGGATACATACAACTATATATATGCGTGAATATATTTTCGGTAATAAGTGCGAATTGCGCCATTAACAATAGATAACAATATAACAGATTTCGAAATATAGCGGATTTATCTATATCTAAGTAGTAGTTGCAACCCGTGTCGTTCAAGCATGCCGGGCTCGGATGTCAATGTTCGGACCACGCATGCCGTTTATCACAGATAAGTAACTGATTAACCCAGTAAGATGGGGTCAAGTACACCATTTGTCTCTAAAATCCGTCATTCTCTAAGTGACGGTTCGGAACTCGAGTGTCTTCTTAGCGAGCCGGTTACGGGTATAATATATAACGCGAATCCTTCGGAATCACGAATAGCTAATAATATCGCTAGGTCAGTAAGCGAACGAAAAGTTCTTATAACGGTAATTCAGCCCCTCGCGTTTTTGAAGTTCAATCCGTTTGGCGAGGAGCACTTCCGACGCCCAATCGGGACTGATCGTGAACGTCGCTTTACGTCGCGGGATCGTATTCAGGAAGTACGTGTCGAAATTCTCCTTATGGACGCGGGGCGGGTCTGCCGCTAGGTCTGGAGCCGTACATTGAGTCGTATACGGCAATCGTTCGGGTATTAAAGGGCCCCTACAATTGAAAATAGAAAAAGCATAAGTGAAAACGCAGGCACAATATTTTTCTTTTTTTGGATTTAAGGCAGAAAAAATTATGGTGGCTAAATCTTGAAAAAAATCTGGAGCCGTAGGCCGCTACAAATTGAAAATACAAAAAAAGCATTAGTGAAAACAATACTTTCGTTTTTTTTTGTTTTGGCCAAAATCGATGGTGGTGGCTAAATCTGCCCACCTCATTTCAAAAAGATACTCTAGCATCTATCTCGAAAACGAGGAAAACCATTGTTGTCTTTGCGCGATCTCGCGAGCTTGGGTGGTCCAAATCACCCACCATAAGAGTAATCATCATCGATCATCTATCTAGTTTTCCTATCTACGATTTCCACCGATGGTGATTTGCACGTATGAAAACCCATTCAGAGATATTGTCATTTTTCTGAGAACAGCGTAATAACTTCATCAGACAGATAGAAGTGCGAGCAGGAAAAATGCCATAGTCGTGGGGACTAATGGGGAATAAGTCATATGTATTTTCTGTAGATAGATGGCGCTGAGGGCAAGTTTTTATTGAAAATATGAAGAATAATTCAAACCACAAAATGAATTTTTTCTGATATATTTTTCACTTTAAAATTGAAAAATGTTGCAAA